>JAFFST010054944.1:7453-18278 GCA_022414735.1 Noturus placidus | reverse complement strand
TTGGGTTCTGCAGCAGGACAATGATCCTAAACACACCAGCAAGTCCACCACTGAATGGCTGAAGAAAAACAAAATGAAGACTTTGTAGTGGCCTAGCCAAAGTCCTGACCTGAGTCCTATTGAGATGTTGTGGTATGACCTTAAAAAGGCCATTCATGCTCGAAAACCCTCTAATATAACTGAATTAGGACAATTCTGCAAAAATGAGTGGGCCAAAATTCCTCCAGGACGCTGTAAAAGCCTCATTGCACGTTATCGCAAACGCTTGGTTGCAGTTGTTGCTGCTAAGGGTGGCCCAACCAGTTATTAGGTTTAGGGGGGCAATCACTTTTTCACACAGGGCCATGATGGTTTGGATTTTTTTTCACCTTTAATAATAAACACCTTCATTTACAAATTGCATTTTGTGTTCACTTGTGTTGTCCTTGACTATTGTTTAAATTGGTTTGATGTTCCGAAACACTTAAGTGTGACAAACATGCAAAGGAACAGGAAATGAGGAAGGGGGCAAACACTTTTTCACACCACTGTATGTGAGCATAATTCTGGATGTTTTTGCATGAATACATAGTTTGAATTATTTTAATCTTTTGTTGCTTTTGAGCTCTGTTATATATTGGAATATAACTGGGTTTTCCAAGGACCACCTGCAAGAACCACCCTGTGCTAATCCTCTTTTGTGGTGTTCTTCAAAACCGTCACCTTTGCTGACAACAAGGCATTCAAAAAGTTCTTGAAGGGGCGCATGGTATCAAGCCATGCCCAAGTTGCTCTGACCCAACTCCCCCTCCCCTGTTGCTCCCCCTCCCCTGTGGCATTTCCTCTCCAGGTGGGCGTCATGGAATGTGAAAAAAATCTGCTGCATCCATGTTCGGTCAAGCTTTCTGTCAAGCATTTGTAGAGGTGGTGGATGCAAGTGCAGATTTTTATTATACAAAGTGCAAACAAATAACCAAAACAGTGAAAAAAAGAACCATAGACCAGAACAGGAGATACAAAGCAAAAAGCGTGCAGACTATGAATGAGACCATGAACACATGAACACAACAATGCCAAAAACTTGACAATGTGGTGCTGAGAAACTAGAGCTTACAGTATATTTTGGTGCTAATCAAGGTAAATGATGCACAGGTTATAGTGGTTGGACATGTGATGTGCTGAGGCTGATGGGAAGTACAGTTCAGCGCCCTTTTGGTGCTACCATGTCAGGGATAAAGTAGCTGTCTGGCTGTTGTTAAGATTTGATAATCCAATAGGATTGCATTATACACTTGCTGTAAAAAAAAAAAAAAAAGAGAGAGAGAGAGAGAGAAAAAAAGCAGCTGTTTTTTTGTGTAAATATACATCACTTAAAATAAACTGCAATCCAACCAAAAACATTTCATCACCTCTACTAAGCAATTATCACTTTGTGCAATGTTCAGTGAGCACAAACTACTGACCAGCAGTGTGAATGAAAAAATGTAAACACATCTGAAAGATGCTGAAACTGTTGGCATGATTAAGTAAATATATGGCCTGGAATTAAGTGTTTAATTGTTTTCAAACTTAAAAACTATGACTTATTAATAGTACCCATATTACATGGAAAATTCATGTCAGAATATGTGAATGTTTGTATTCACGTGGATATTGCTGAATGAGAACTTAAATGATTTGTTTAATTTATCCAGACCATTTGTGGAATCCATGTGGAACTCTGAAATATTCTAATTAAATATTAATTATCTGTATGACAGCTTAAATACACTACATTAAATAGAAAAGAAATGAATCCATAAGAAATCATCTTACATAAGTCATATTCTAACATTATCTTTCTTACAGAAGTATTGCTTACTGGCAAAATTGCTAAATTTCTGGTAATTCTTCAAGCCACATTAGAAAGGAGGTTCTGCACTGAACATATGTCAAACTGGAACTGGATTCAATTGTGTTTATTGGAATCTGCAAACCTGAGGGAAATTAAATTCTACCCCCTCAGATAATTTTTTTTTTCTGGCTTGCTTCTCCTCTCTCTCCATCTCTCTTTAGTATTAGGCCAAGTAATGAGGACCTTCCAATGCCTCTAATTTGCTTGGTTGTGCGTGTGTGTGTGTGTGTGTGATGACCCAGTCCAGGGTTAGGTTGCACAACATAAATAAAGGCATAATAATGTAAAGTGGAGTGAATAGAATGTGTTGTTCAAAGAAGACAGGAATGGGACACATTGGAGTACCTCAAAATGGGTGATATATTGTGTGTTTTTTTACAGGATATATACATTTGCATTTGAGGGTTACGGGGCCTTCTCGATTGGTCTAATATTTAGGCTGATAATTAATTATTAAAATTAAAACAAACTACAAACTCTTAAACTTTTACTTAGCAATTTAGTCTTGTTTACACTAAGAAAGTTTGCAAGACCAGAGAATATGCTAGGCCATAATTAAATCCCCTTTTGTGCACTTATATATGACAATCTCAACCAAATAAACTACAGTATTTATTTTTTTCTTTTTTCTTTTTTTTTTACCATAGACGTACTGCTGCATAAAATGCAACCAGTTCATGTCAGGTTCATAAGAGTTAGTCATACATAACTTAATAATACTAACATCACTTTTTGCTAAGGTACTTTTAAAATCATACACAACAATACCAAGTAAGTACTACAGCAATTTGGCAAAATGTTTAATTTATTAATTATTCACATGGGTCAAGATTTTTCATAGTTAATAGTTAGATCTAATTTTGTTTTCACTTACAACTATACAGCTATAAACCAACATTTCCTTACCAGTCTCTCTCTTTTTCTCTCTTGAAGACCAGAAAATGCAGCATGTCATGTTCCCAAGAAAGCGGAAAGCGCTATGAGAAACGGGCAAGTCCTGAAGACTTTCTATTAACAAATACAAAATCAAACTTTACGCTGACAAACTTTATGTGGATGGGTGCTTATGATGGTAAGCAGGGTTAGGATGGGCCAGTGTTTATAATGGTAGGCGGGGTTAGGATTGGTGGGTGGGTGTTTATGGTGGTAGGTGGGGTTATGGTGGGTGGGTATTAAAGCAAATAACAGCTTTATCTTCACCTTTTCCTCCGTCAGCTTTCAACCTCTTGGTTCATTTACTCAAAAGAAAAACTAGCACATGTGGTTTATCACGGAGCATATTGCAGGCCTGGAGAGTCTAAATGAACACACTGGCAACCAGAGCAGTTCAGAAAGACGTCCAGTTTATTTGTAGAATAACAGAGGTTTATATAGGCAAAATAGCCATGAATAGGTGCACTGATGTTGAAATAATATGGCAGTTAAACTGTCTGGCTGTCATGATCTGTCACGAATGTGGGATTGAGGCGGAAGCAGGTGCAGACTTGCGTTTTAATATTTATTGAAAACGAAGAACAAAACAACGAAACAAAGACACTAAGACTAATCAACATAAACACTATGAAAGACAAAGACTATGTGAAAACAAGGACTATATATATACACACACACACTAGTGCTCATTAACCACAACGTGAAACAGGTGCATGAAAACATGTGACTTCGGGTGAGCAGTGGCTGATGGAACATGGAGTGTACAAACCGACTTGGGTGGAGACAAGAACAAAAACAAACAAAGTCCACGTGTTTAGAACTGTCATTGCTCCCTGCTTCCGGCAGAGCAAAGGTGCAGTGCCTGTACCCGGCTACCAGGGTGTGCCATAACAGGCAATGGTGCAGTGCCTGCACACAGCCACCAGGGGGGAGCCGTGACACTGGCCACATACTTGAAAAACATCTTAGGCAATATAAGAACAGACAGCAGTTGTTGATCATATATAGTATCGTTCGCTTAACAGAAAATATGAATTACATTTTTACTGGCACGTACACAACAGACAGGTCTAGAAAAGTTCATGAGACAGAAATTAAACTTCAACCTAAACATATTTATGCATATCTGAGGGAATAGAGAGTGAGAGTTTCCAACAGCCGGTTTAGAATGGATGGGTGTTTATGATTGTAGGCGGGGTTAGGTTGGGCCATGCAGCCTTTTTAATCATTCTTGTCAAATAATACTGTAGTGTCATGTACATTAGGTTTTTTAATTAATTCATAAATATCACAAACAAAATTGAATTAAATATAGTTATTGTGCAACAGTTCAGTTCCCTCTATTGAGCCACTTCAAAGCAGGCATTCTGCTGCCTGTTCCAGTAGTAGACATGAAATAGTCCTTGTAGGTCAGAATCTCTTCCCTTGATGGATGACTTCCACACTGCTGTAGATTCTGTACAGCTCCATTGAAACTGGATTCTGCCATGCACTCTGGTGCTTGGTGCTGGGATGTTGGGTAGGTGGTTTTGATGATGTAGTTAAGCAGGACACAAGTGACCTTTATAACTTTGTCCACATTTTGAGGCTGCAGCTTGATCCTTCTTTGATACACTTCCCACTTGGACGCAAGGATCCAGAAATTGTTCTCCACCACCCTCCTGGCTCTTGATAGCCTATAGTTTTATATTAATCTAGCCTCGTCTAGGACCTTTCCAGGAAAGGGACGCATTATATTTTGTGACAGTAGGAACCACATGCTAACCATCCAGTGCTCCAATGCAGTTTGGGAACTGCCACCTTTCCTGGAATCCATCTGCAATTTTCATCCAATCAACTGTATTTGGAATGAGCATGTACTAATGCTGCAGTTTTTTCCAAATTGTGTCACACACCTCCAGTATTATTGTGGCTACAGTGGATTTTCCAAGGCAATAGATCAGGTATATTGTTTTGTACGAATCTCCTGAAGCTAAGTATCTAAAAAACAAAACAGAATAATGGCAATTCATATGAAATATCTACAATTGTGGTCAAATGTTTACATACACGTTGTAGAATCTGCAAAATATTAATAATTTATTATATGCTGAAGATGCTGGAAACCCAAAGAATGTGCAGGACCTGGAACAGTACCAAACCTTTTTGTCTTGTGGATTATATGTAAACTTCTATGTGAAAGTTTCATCAGGCTAGTACTAAATAAAAAAAAAATAATAAAAAAATAAATAATAATAATAATAATAATATTCCTCTTATTTTGCTTAAAGTATTAACCTTTTGCAGATTCTGAAAGGTGTATGTAAACTGTATATGAACTTCATACTACTAGAATAGTATTATAATAAATTATATTTATATAATTATATATTAATTATATTAATTACAATATTATTATTATCCTTTAAACTACTATGTGTAAATAACATCATTACTGTACATGTTGACCCTTTAATTACATGTAGGAAACATTTTTTAGATAGCCTTTCTTAATGAGTCAGGCATACTGCCAAACGGTCTCTGGCCCCGATCGGATTCCGGAAATTTGTTTGGCTCTTGCTGATGTCTTCTTTCACGATGTCCAGAATGCCTTGAATTTGAGATTGACTCATACAGAAGTATGAATAAAATTTGTCTTCAAAAGACAAAAACTCTCTAATCAGAGTGACAGATTCTCCCAACTCCTCTCGTCTTTGAAGGACATCATGTACCCAAAAGCGGCTGTTTTTCATTTGATGTTTTTGTGAAATATAAAGCAGATTATCTACATCTATTTTAGCTTTGAAACCGCAGTGCGAGGGCTAAACAGAAAGTTATATCTTTTGTTGGTGTCGACACAAATATAGTTATCCTTATAGTTATAGTTCTTGTTATTGTCCTTAGAATGAACGGGCCTTTACTTTCTGAATCAAACCAATTGTCAATGTCAAATTTCTTTCTCTTGTTTTGGATTTGTGCCAATTTGCTTTTTTGTGTTGTTTTGTAGAATATAGAATTCATATCTCAGCTTCATCTCTAGGGAATTCTCGTGTTTAGAATGAAAATAGGAGAGATTGTATTTTTGGATATTTAAATGTTTTAGTGTAAATTGTCTACTGCCCATTTGAACGAGATTATTTTGGTCATTTGACATGGTGTCCTGACAGTTTGATATACAGGGTAATTTGGCTGTTATCTGAGAAAGGTGTTAATGGTTTGACTGTGAAAGATCTCAAAGAGGAAAGGTCCATAGCAGTGATTGCATAGTCTACTGTGCATGCTACCAAGAGCTGAGCTGTAGGTGGACCTTCTGAATAAGTCTCCGTGTAGCCCTCCATTGACGATGCACAGACCCAGTCTCCAACAGATCTGCAGCAGCTGCTTTACATAGCTATTTGTTACTTTATCAAAGTTCCATCTGTGGGGATGTGAAGGAAAACTCACATTATTTCCAATGATGTAGCAGTCACCATGTGTATCTGTGAAATAGATTCTACACCAGTTCTAGAGTTTAAATCACCCAGAATCAGCATGTTTGCCTGGAAATGGCTGATTTCTTTTTCCATGTTGGGAATGGTTTCTTCTTGAAAGTAGTGGGGCTCAAGAGGGGGGATATAGATTGAACACAGAAAGACACAGGATGTCTTTGTTGATTTTCAGCCATGGGTGGTATTGTTCTCTTTTAATTAATTCTATGGACAGTTCAGATTTAATCCAGATTAGCATCCCTCCCGAGTCTCTGCCCTGTCTGATTGTTTTTTGTTTAACTAATGGTACCACTATCTCTCTGTATCCCGCGGGACACCCAGTGAACTCATCACCTCTACACCATGTTTCTTGTAAGATTATGACATCCAGTTATTGACTTTCTCTAATAAAATCACAATTTCTACTCTTTAGGACAAAATCTGTGTAGCTCAGACCTAGGATGTTCCACACTGAAACTGGAATTCATCTAAAAACCAGGAAGATAGTCTAATAAACAGAATCAATAATGGTTATTTGCCATTCAGAGGAAAGATAAAGACACAAAGAGAAAAAGACAATAAAACAATGAATAGTTAGTTGTCAAATAAAAAAACATAGGAACTAACAACATAAATTAAACACTTTTTTTCTTTCATGTGTGTTTGTGAGTTTTGTTTTTTCCTCTCTTTACAACTCTTACCATTGTCCAGTGTGTGCTAGTCAGCATGAGCAGATAATGTTTAGTATGTGTTGGATGTACTGAAGCTCAGTGTTGACTCTGATTCCTCCTCCATTGAGAGCCTGGGAGTAGCTCAGCCTACCTGGCTGCAGAGGGGTCTGTTGTGGAGAGGAGGTCCAGTGCTGTGGATATTCTGCATGTGTTGTGGGGCTTTTATAAGGCAGTCTCTGGGCTTCTTTCCCTGATGTGTGTCTCATTTGATTGGCTGGAGTTTGTCATGTTCCTCCTCGGGCTTGTCAGGTTCTTGTGATTTAGAGCAACATCTTTGGGTCTCTTTGCTAAGATATGCACCATGTTCTTGTATATAGTGGGGGAAATACGTATGGAATGAATCAACATTTTTTTCATTGAATTTCCCCTTGGGGTTCAATAATCTATCTATCTATCTATCTATCTATCTATCTATCTATCTATCTATCTATCTATCTATCTATCTATCTATCTATCTATCTATCATCAAATATATTTACAATGAGGTTATTCACATGAACATTTCATCATGGTTTTAACTCAAGAAATCCAATCATTAAAGTCCATAAATTAAGTTACGTGTAATAAAGAAGAATGACAGGAAAAAAAAGTATTGAGAACACTAACTTAAATTTATTTAATAATTAGTGAAGAAGCCTTTGTTTGTAATGACAGCACAAAGACACATCCTGTATGAATAAATTAATTGACCGCAGTATTCAGGTGTGATTTTGGCCCATTCTTCTAAACCTATTGTCCTTAAATCTTATTCAGTTGGATTCAAGTGAGGTGATTGACTGGGCAACCTTGATTTTTTCCCCTTAAGCCAATTGAGAGTTTTCTTTGATGTATGATTTGGATCATTGCCCTGCTGGAAGGTCTCATTTTCATCATTCTGGTGGATGGCAGTAGATTCTTCTTAAGAATCTCCCGGTAAAGGGCTCCATTCATCGTTCCTTCAATTATATGAAGTCTGCCAGTACCATGTGATGACAGCCCCATACCATGAAGCTTCCACCTCAAGTCTACACTGTTCCTATAGTGTTTTAAGGGTGATGTACACTCCCAGTTATTCTCCAAACACGGGGTGTAGTATGATAGCCAAAAAGTTAAATTTTGCTCTCGTCTGACAAGACTACACTCTCCCAGTGTTTCATAGGCTTGTCCAAATGAGTTGTAGCAAACTTTAAATGAGCTTTCACATGCCTTTCCTTTAGTAATGGAGTCTTGTGGGGGTGAGCATGCATAGAGACGATGGCGGTGGAGTGCATTGCCTATTGTTTTCTCCGTGGCAATGGTACCTGCTGCCTCCAAGTGTTTCTGGAGCTCTTTCCAAGTGGTCCTTGGCTCTTGAGCTACTCTTCTGAATATTCTTCTGACTCCCTGGTCAGAAACCTTGCGAGGAGCTCCTGTACATGGCCGGTGGATGACGGAGTGATGTTGCTTCCACTTGCAGATAATGGCCCCAGTGATGCTTACTGGAAGATTCCTAAGTTTTGAACTATGTCTGTAACCGATTCCATCAATATGTTTTGCAACAATAAGGCTGCAAAGGTCTTGGAAGAGCTCTTTGCTTTTATTCATGATGACGACTTTCTTGTGTGACACCTTGGTAACGAAAAGTCTTTTTATAGACTATCAATTTGCTAACTCAGCTGATATTAATTTGCACAGATAGGAGGTATAATTACCTACGGATTGCAGCTGGTTCCTGACCAATCAGGTTTGAGAAATAAACAGCACTGTTGTAAAAAAAAAAAAACGTAATGCAGACATATAGGACAAGAGGACAAAACATATAGGACAATAAAAAACTAAGTTGACAATCGGTAATTCTGAAAGGCCTCTGAAGTACTAT
Organism: Noturus placidus; assembly: GCA_022414735.1. NCBI lineage: Eukaryota > Metazoa > Chordata > Actinopteri > Siluriformes > Ictaluridae > Noturus > Noturus placidus. Next base: position 9,458 of record JAFFST010054944.1, on the reverse strand, counting down.
ATACAGTATATCAGTGCACAGTTTGCTGTATTGAACTATGCTCTTCAACAGTGGGCCTGACCCTTTGAAGTAAATTATCTCTCTATATCTAAGGATAAGAGAGAAACCGAGAGTAAAGTAACTGTGATATGGCAGTGTGCCTGGCCTATATGTGTCTTCAATTTGTTTTATTGTCTCACTGAGTTACAGAGTCAAGCTGTCTGGTCTGGTTAAGAACAACCTAATTATTCCAGCTTTAACATCCCCCAAGATGGGACACAGACTAGGATATGCAAGCATAAACACATGCATATGTACTATCTTAGAAAGTTAGCAACAAGAGACATACAGAAAGTATGCAGCAGAAGGAAATCTAGCATAGTTTTCATTTAACTATTTCACAAGTTAAAATGAATTTCTAAAAAGTCGGCACAACATAACCAATTGAATCTGCATTTCCATCATGCAAAAATGCTGAGGATGACATAAAAGGAGAAAAGACTACAATAATCAAGATGAATGGCTGTTTTTTGCTTATGGATGGAAAGACAAGAGCATCAAAAAGCAGTGTAGTGGATTGATTTGAGAGTTGGCATTCTCGGTATACATTGTTCCTTCAATTATATGAAGTCTTCCAGTACCATGTGATGAAAAACAGACCAGGGTCTTGCAGGGTGAGCGTGCATAGAGGCCACGGTGGTGGGGTGCATTTCATTTTTGAGATACTGGGATTTTGATGTCCATGCGCTGTAATCCGTAATCATCAAGATTAAAACATAAAAGGCTTAAAATATTTCAGTTTATGTGTAATGAATCTAGAACATATAAAAAGTATCATTTTTTTCAAAATTAAATTACGAAAAAAAAAAAAAAAAAAAAAAAAAAAAAAAAGTTTCCACGATTTTTTTATGTGGTGTTTTTAAGTTATGCTATAGGTTTGTGTGATGCCCACATTTTTGCATACATGATCAGAGAGAATGCTTTCTTGCTTCATTCAAAGTAAAGTGCTGTTGATGAAGTACTGCATCTGAGTGTCTCTTCTTAAATATTCTTCTTTTTCTTGTATTAACAAATAAAACACACCCTACACTATCTGGATTGAGTATAAACATGATTTGTCATAATGCTGATGATTACTGGTGTGTTATCACTGCTACAGTACTACAGGTGAGCTTTCCAGAATTCATGAAGGAAACAGAGAACCTCAACCAAAGCAAAGAGTCTTGCCCTCAAACTGTATTGTAGCTCCCATCCTTTGGCAGAGCATGAATGAAATGTCCTGAAGACGAAATGATGAACCCATGCCTCCTGACAAAACATTTGTTCCTCAATCCACCAGCTTATCTATGGGTCCACACCTCCATCCCTTCAGGTCATTCCTATACACAATGCACAATCACTATGGTCTGTCACCGATTTTGGTGGCCGAGTCTACTGTCTTAGACAGAATGGTCTAATTCACTTCCTATGTCTGGAAAGCATTCTACCAGCAACTCAAGCTCAATGTTGGTATATCCTCTGATTATGACCCACAGTCAAATGTCCATGTGGAACATTTAAATCAAGTCAAACATTAATTTCTAAGAACAGACTCTTCAGATTACTAGCATGCCAGGAGTTTTTATCTTCTGAATATTCTTCTGACTCCCTGGTCAGAAACCTTGCGAGGAGCTCCTGTACATGGCCGGTGGATGACGGAGTGATGTTGCTTCCACTTGCAGATAATGGCCCCAGTGATGCTTACTGGAAGATTCCTAAGTTTTGAAATATGCCTGTAACCGATTCCATCAATATGTTTTGCAACAATAAGGCTGCAAAGGTCTTGGAAGAGCTCTTTGCTTTTATTCATGATGACGACTTTCTTGTGTGACACCTTGGTAACGAAAAGTCTTTTTATAGACTATCAATTTGCTAACTCAGCTGATATTAATTTGCACAGATAGGAGGTATAATTACCTACGGATTGCAGCTGGTTCCTGACCAATCAGGTTTGAGAAATAAACAGCACTGTTGTAAAAAAAAAAAA
>JAFFST010054941.1:71190-86168 GCA_022414735.1 Noturus placidus | reverse complement strand
ATATCCAATAAATTTTGTTCCACTTCATGATTGTGTCCCACCTGTTGTTGATTCTTCACAAAAAATTACAGTTTTATATCTTTATGTTTGAGGGCTGAAATGTGGCAAAAGGTCGAGCAGTTCAAGGGGGCCGAATACTTTCACAAGGCACTGTATTTCTGCAAAATATTTAGTGCTAAATGATGAGAAAAGTAAATAACATTTCCTCACTACAAGTTCTAAAATGCCCATGAATGTGTAAAAATTAAGTTAGCAATGCTATGTTGACAATTTAAAAAGACATATACACATTGAGTGATGTAACCGTCACACTATCTGACCCTCAGTGGTGGAATGAACTTCCAACATCTATCTGGACAGCAGAATCTGCCACTATCTTCACAAAACAGCTAAAGACCCACCTCTTCTGTGAACACCTAACTAACCCCTAATATGCTAACCCAACATTATCCTAAAGAAAAAAACACCTACTCTTTTCACTTTGCTTTTCTAGAACTCAATTAAAAGTATGGCAGCCTTACTTGTTCTCTGCTTGATATATCGCTGAAAGGAAATTATCTTATACCATGTACTCTCTTGTATTATGAACTGCTATCAAATACCTATAATGAATGTATTCATTTAATTACCTTGTATTCATTAAATTACCTATTTAAATAAGCTTATCAACTGCCATCTTTCTTATAGCTGGCACATATATTTTCTGTCTCTTGAAAAGACTTATTTTCATGTGCTTGTGTTTTGTTTTGTATATCTGGCTGTCACATGCACCAGCAGAAACTGTCCACATACTGCTGTTATCAATGTGTATAAATACTCTTGGTTTGCATGAATAAAGTGGGATGACTATGTGAGCTTGCATGATGTCAGTGTTTGTTCATTTTAGACCCCCCAGGCCTGAGGGCTCCACAGTAAATCACACTTTATAGCTCATAGTAGCACAGAACTAAAAGTTAATAGAAGTAATGGTAGAACAGGCTGAGAGGGCTGCCAGAGGTCTGGAAGACATAATCTAAGATTTACAGATTCCTGAATTGTTTGGAAATCTAACAATCGCGTTGCTTGTATTTCATCATTTGTATGTCACATTGGATAAAAGCGTCTGCTAAATGAATACAGTGAAATGTCATTACTATGCCACCTGTAGGGACCAAGCAAGAGTGGCATAGTAGTGAGAGTGGCATAGTAACGAGGGTTTGTAAAAACGGCTTTATTTTCTCAAGTTATCAGTCCAAAACTCTCAAGAATCGTCGGCTGGCGCATCTTCTTTTGGCGGATCACGTGCATCTCATTGTCTAGCCGATCACACGCTTGCATCACACCGGGCTTCCCGCTTCTCTGTTGCATGAACTTCCGCACGGTGCTCTCCAAGCGCGCTGGGCTTCCTCGAACGAAACGACTTCCTCCTCGACAGTTTCATCTTCGCTTTCCACCGCTTTCCATACGCTTTTGTGTGTCTCCTTTGAGCTAGGGTTGCAGGCTGTGCGTGTTGTGATTGGCTTGTTGTAGTTGGCGTCGGGGAGAAGCATCACGTGTTTGACTTTGACACAGTCTGACTATGCGCGTACGTATTGAGTTATGTTGTGCGCAGCTGGACTGTAGTTCGTCGCTTCGCCTTTGGGACACGAGTGTGATTGAGCATTGCGCAGAAATACAGACTTTTCACGACTCGTGCCTTTTAACAGTCACACAATAGTGGCATAGTAGCGAGAGTAGGGGGTGGCATAGTAAATTTATTTTGTATTGAATTTTGTCGGGACCGAGCAAAAGTGGTGCACTAGCGAAAGTGGCATAGTAGCAAGGTGGCATAGTAACGAGATTTGACTGTACATGAAAATGTGTTGGAGTATTTGTAGCTTGATACGCATTGGTTAAACATGAACAAATGATGACCAAATCATTGGTAAATTATCATTAAATAATTTGTTGATGTATAATTAAGTATTTGTAAGGTAGCCTATTAAAAGCACAAAAATGTAATTAGGACAACACTATTTTTAAATAAACAGTAAATCGTTTGTTTTAAGTGAATAAACATTTATAAATGTTTTACAGTCAGAGATCCCATTGGGTCACTGTTAAATACATTCACTCACCATCACATAGGTTTTGTGTGGAGAGGGTGGGATCTGGCAGTAATGGGAACCTCTGAACCAATTTTACATGCCAGTGAAGCTCCTCACTAAAGACTCCATGTGTATGCCAGTGTATGCCAGTGAAGCTCCTCACTAAAGACTCCATGTGAGATGACAGCTGTCTTTACCAAACCCAAGCCTGCAGAAGCAGTCAGCATTTAAAAGCATTGCAGTGTAAATGACAAATTGTTCTTCGCCTATTATAAATGATGTGTAATCACATGGCTAAATCATTCTCAAATCTTTCTGCATCCCACTAATGTAAAGTGTAAAATATTCATCACAATCAAACATGTTACATATCATTTACAGATCTTCCTTGTTACAAATTATGTGTATACATATACAAGCCATTTACAGACATTTTGTGCATCCCCTAATCTAAAGTGTACGCCATTCACCATATACAAATTCCATTTTCACTGCTAGTTACCTGTTACAAACAAACAATTATTGCAATGCAATTCTTTTATTTATTATTTACTAGCCACATGTAAAGTATCTGGTATTGAGTTACAACCTATAAAATGTGATCAGTTACACTTTAAGACATATTCTTAAACTGTGTATAAATATGTGCAAATGATGACTAAAACAGAACAAAGTTATTGCAAAAAAAGGTGTTCCCTTTAAAAGGGAACTTCGACGTTGCATTTAGCATAAAACTATGGCAGTGCCCTCGCTCGTGACCAGTATCTGAAGCTTGTGTAAAATCATGCCTCTATTTATAGGCCTGCCATTATCAGGTGATATGGAGTCGGTTGTTTGTGTAAAGAAACAAAAAGACACTTTATTTCCTCGTATCTTTTCTCCAAATCTCAGAACGTTTCTATCCATTTAAAAAAAAAGAGTAGAAAAAAAAGGAATGAGCAAGAGAGAACAATATGAGTGAGATAATTCAGGAAGTGTGTTACATCTTGCTCCTGTTTCATCACAGGGAATAGTGAACACTTTCTGGGTGAAGGATGTAGTGTTGTAGCATGTGATTGCAGCCTCAAGAGGCTGCACATGGTAATGCCTACATTTAAGCTGGTCGGGTCATGACTTGCACTCTTCTTGGAAACCGAAGCAAGTGTGATTTCAGAGCCTCGTGGAGCTGGGTCTGCCGCTCCCGAGGCAGCTAGCTGTCTCAGGATCGTGGGATCTCTTATGGATTTGGAATAGCAGCCGGAGACAAGCGCTGATCTAACTCTTGTTCTGTCATCAGGGTCCAGCTCTCCGCTGGATTTTTGAGCTTGCTTTGCGACTCCTCCTTCCGCTGTGGAAAAAAAAGAGAAAAAAAAAACACAAAAAAATAATAGTTACTAGCCGGTTACTAGCCTTGAATCACACTCTAAGGGTGTCTTCTTAGTGCAAGAGGGTAAAGACAGACACCTCCCTCAAAGGCTGGAGCATGGTCTTAGAAAGCTATCCAGCTCATGGTCTCTGGAGTGGCCCTCATCTTGAGCGACATATAAATTGTCTAGAAATGTGGACATATTTCTAATACTGAAATTCCTTCTTCCTCAATTGAGAGATCATCATGTGTTTACAGACAACACACCAGTTGTGTCATATGTTGACCACCAGGGAGGATTATGTCCATGCCCCCTGTTCAGGCAGGTGCAACTAATTCTTCTCTTGGGCAGAAGGAAAGTTTTTCAGTAAGTGCAATGTACATTCTGGAAATATGGGGCAGACATCCTGTTGAGGCAGGGGCTGAGGCCAAGGAAATGGTGGCTCCATCCACAAGTGGTGGAGTCCATATGGTGAGGTTTGGCGGTGCAGGACTGCATGTGATCGCTTTGCTCCCACAAGTTCTATTGAGAGTTTGCCAAGATAGTCTATGTCTGTTGATAGTTGTGGTCCTGGAAGGTCTGTCAGGGACCACATTTGAGCCCTTAGAGTCAGCCTCTGAGAAGCTTCTGACTTTAAAAGTAGCTCTTCTGCTGGCCCTGACATCTCTCATGCGAGTAGGAGATCTACAAGCTCTCTCTCTGGATTAGCCAAGGCTTTCCTGTATCCAATTCCTACATCGGCTGCTCTCCATGTGGTGTTGCAGGCTTTCTGCCCTCCTCCATTCCCACACCGGAACAAGAGAGAATGCACCTGCTATGTCCAGTAAGGGCTCTCTGTACTTACGTCCACTGCTCCGCCAATGGCATAAGTCGCAGCAGCTTTTGGTCTGCTTTGGTTCTGACAGTAGAGGTCATGCTGTGTCAAAGCAGCACATATCTAATTGTATAGTGGAAGCAATCTCCATTGCTTATGAGGAGCACAGTATCGGCTCATTCCACTAGGGTGGTCACCTCCGCAAAGGCTTTGTCCAAAAGGGTATCCTTACAGGATGTGTGTGCTGCTGCAGGGTGGTCTACACCACACACATTAATTCGTTATTACAGCCTGGATATTTATTCCACAACGGGCTTGATTGTCTTGAAGTGACACTGAGGCTTGGGTCTTTTTGAACAGGCCATACCTTCGGTATGACAGAGTGGGTATTCTGGTTCCCATAGTGTTATGCTAAATGCAATGTCGAAATTCCATTTGAAAGAGAAAGTCTGGTTATGCATGTAACCCTGTTCCCTGAGAAGGGAAAGAGATGTTGCGTAGCTTTATCATACCAAGGCAGGCCTGTGAATTGTGTTTTCGCTTCAGATAATAGAGGCTGTGTGGTTCAAAGGTGACATATTTATAACATGTGACGTGCTTTATTGCCTCGTCACCTGTTAATGACAGGCCTATAAATAGAGGCGTAATTTTACAGAAGCTTCAGATACCAGTCACACGCATAGTGTTATGTTAAACGCAACGTCTCATTCCCTTCTCAGGAAACAGAGTTACATGTGTAACCTAGATATTATAAGCTACAACATGCAGTTTTAGTTGTAGTTACAGTTTTAATAGTGCCCAGAGATTAGCCATCAAAAGAATAATAAATAAATAAATAAATAAATAAATAAATAAATAAATAAATAAATAAGAAATAAAAAGAACTTGCTGCAATTACGTTTTGGTATCACAAAAAATGATCTAGAATTTTCCTTATAATACATGTGGGGTCTGGTGTATGAGACAAGAAGTTATGAAAAACAACACATTACAGCATGACATTACTTAATCCCTTCAATAATCTAGCCACATATTAACCATAACACACTAACCTTTTGCATGTTGCTAGAAATAAAATCCCTGGAAATGAAACAGGAAAATGAAAGCCTTTGGTAGTGTAACATCAGCTCTGACAGACTTATCTATACAGTTTTCAAATGTTATGAATGAGGCGGCCTATGGGTCCATTATGATTTTTTTTGCAAGCCATTCATACCATCCAATCGCTGCAAAGTGGTCCACCAGTAACTCCTCTGTGGGGTTTCACCTGAGCCTCCACACAGTCTTGTTATATGCTCTCCAGGCCCTTTCTAAATTTTGGGTATGAGCTCCTGTCTGAGTATCAACAAATGCCACACTGTGGTTCACGGTATAATGCTTGTAACCTAGCTGGGGCAGATCATGTCTGTAAGCCTGCCACGCATTACTGATTCTGATGGACCCTCTCTTGGCATGGTGAGCTATGAATGGGAACATCTCTCTTCTGGTTCTGCATTCAACCAAGTGGAGAACTGGTTTTGCTGATTTGTCTCCTCAGTGTATAACCCACAGCAAACCAAACACCCAGTTCCTCCTTTTCCATCCACCATCCATTCTACCTCGTTCATACTGTAAAAATAAGTAAGTAAGTAAGTAAATAAATAAATAAATAAATAAATAAATAAATACAGGATACATATATTTTTAATTCATTTTCAAAGATCATGGTTAAAACCCTTGGTAAGTATGGTGGCTAGTGTATCAATTAAATCTTAATATTTATGTAATAGTATTACTGCATTTGTTATAATTATACTTGTTTTTCTTTTATGTCGAAAGTAACTCTCATCTATTACAATGAATTGTCTTCGCCACTCTATATGCTGTCCTCTTCGGCTCCTCAATCTGTTCACTGCCACCACACATGCTTCCTGCACTTTTTTAGCCATCTTGGACAAGGTTGCAGAGCTCCCCGCTATGTGATCTTCTATCATATACATTTGCCATAACCAAAGTCCTTGAGAAAATGCATTGATGTGTTGCATTGACAGTTGATTGCGAAAAAACGTTCTTATACTAACCTGTACACAAATCTCATCCAGTTGATGAGGGAGACCTTGGAATGACTGAAAACTGATATGTGCCTAATGATTTTCTTATTTGTGTGCCTCTGTGGCTGCTTTGCTGGCACCTCCTGGAAAGTGAAAAGACATCAGCATAGAAGGAAGATAGTGTTTAATCAACATATGTGGTCTACAGTGGTGAAACGTAAAGTACATTAGCACAGGTATTGTGTTTTATTATTTCTACTTCTATGAAAGTGGAAATTATATTACTTACCTGAGCTTTTATGAGCTTGTAAAATATAATACATTCTATAATAATCCACATAAGTAAAATTATGAATGCATTCCTGAGACTTATTTGCAAAAGAGTTTTTTCACAAATGAATTTTTACTTATTAAGTCCACCATCCACTCTATTTACCATTCAATGCGGTGAAAGGAATCACTTAGCTTCAACTTCCTTTTATGACCAGAGGAATTACATTTAATCATCCTTTGAATGATTTATTTATTTCGTAGCCATTATATAACTTTCAATTGTTTTACCTTCCCCTCGACCAGCTCTCTCAACTTTCATGCTAAACTAGGCATCATTTTTTAACACCTCACGTATCCCACTCATACAGTTTCTGTGTGAGCCTAGTTAAAGCATTCAAAGTACAATAAGGAAGAGCGCTGGTAGACCAACATGTAGGCCAATTAGATTCAAGTAAAGTTTGGATTATGGTTTGTGATTATAGGATTATGATTATAGAATAACCGTTATATACAGTATAAGTGGTGAATAATTACATGTATTTTATACTTTATTATTATAAAGGATAATACATATTTTAAAGAAATTACTGTAATTACTGAAATTACTTTTTATGTTACATCCTTAATTCTGTTTGGTTGTATAAGAGTGACATTGGTTGTATACGAGTTACCTTGACATGCCCGAGTAGCTACCCGCAAAAAAGAAAGCATCATAGTTTAATAAGATCAGAGATGGCAGCATTGGTTGGTATCCACAAGCACAACACCTGTTACAGAAAACGGCTGACGCAGAATACTGAGAATACTGATGTAACAACCATGGGACAAGAAGAAAACGATGAAGTTGGCGGCAGCACAGGCAAGTAGCCTTATTTATTTGAATTTTACCACACAGAAGTAGCAATTCTGGCTTGGACACATTTACTTATCTAAATGTGCTTTTTGTTATTTTTTATTTATTTATTTTTTAATAAATTTGCAAAGATTTCACAGGAAACATAGATCGGTCCTCCCACGACTGCCGCGGTAGGGACTGCCAATGTTTTGGACAGCCAGAGATTATGTGGTGGCGGGGCGGGGCTGCCGACACACCCACGGCTCATGAATGATTCATCGCACAAGGGCGAGAGAAGTATCTCCAAACATGTGTGCAAATCTTTAGCGTGTTTTAGGCGATTTTACCAACACGTGCATGTCTGCTAATCACTGCTGTGTGTTTTATCTGGTTTCAGGCGACTCTGACGTGAGTGACGGCTCTGCCCCCTTGACTGTAACAGCAGATGGCTGAGACCCTCACCGCCGATCGCACTTCAACCCACACACACACACACACAAAAGCACCCTCACCGATAGTCCTAAATAAAGATCCCTCCACTCAGATCACTAAAACAGCCTTCTGTGTATCTGTGCTCCACCCACTGCTGGCTTAATTCCCTACAGCAGGGGTCACCAACCTTTTTGAAGCTGAGAGCTACTTCATGGGTACTGAGTCATTAAAGGATTACCAGTTTGATATGCCCTTTTTAGACAAATTTAATTTTATATTAAAACAAATCCAATAAATTTTAGAATTATTATACCTTGATGTTAGAACTATTAAGACTGTAAGTGTGAATTAAAGGGTTATTTATTTATTTATTTATTTATTTAACCCCCAATTCTACACTTGTACAGTTTTTGCACCCACTATATCAATAATAATTAATGATAATTATTCATGATTAAATATTAGTGGGAAGACTGGCATTGCATGCTGTTCACCAGTGTATTGTAATCTGGTATGTAACTTGACACTGCAACTGTGAGTGAGTCTTTCAGATGTGCATCAGTGAGGCATGTTCTGTGTTTGTTCTTGATGAAGTTCATCTCAGAAAAACACTGATTCACAGAGATAGGTTGAACCAAACAGGCTGGCAACCTTCATAGCTGCTGTGCATACACCATTGTACTTCTCTGTGTCAACAAGGCACCACAAGTCTGGTGCAGTCTGGGAAACTTTGAGTTGTAGGTCATTTTGCAATGTTATGATTTCCATCTCCACCTGTCCAGCATCTAAGTTGAATGTTGCACTAAGTTTCTCCGCAAAGCATGTTGTGTCCACATTGATTAAAGGATTGGAAATGAATTACAGACATGGCTCAAGCTGATCAAGGTCATAAAACCTATTTTCAAACTCTTGAATTATGCAGTGGTAATGCAGACATTTTGGGAAGTCTGGGTCACCTTTACAATGAGTGATGCAACCTGTATGTAGGCCGATCATAGCAGGAGCCCCGTCTGTAGTCACTCTAAGCTTTTCCAATGGTACCTTTTTCTGCACACATAAGTCCTTCAGCGTGTTAAAAATGTCAACTCCCTTCGTAGTTGTCTTTAAGGGCAGAAGTGTCAGGAGTTCTTCTCTTGTGGAAAAATCTTCAAACACCATCCGGATAAAAACCAACAGCTGCGCTGTACTGCTGCTGTCCACGGACTCGTCGCACTGGCTGCTAAACCACTTGCACCTTGCCAGATCCCCGTGCAGCTGGTCGGCCAATTTAACAGACATACTGTAGCTGATACTCATCTAGCCATCGTAGATGCCCCCAGTTGGACGACGGAGAGAGTGGTGATTATATCGGTTCCTTTTTTGACGTACAGGGTTCGCGATTATCATCATTGCTTCTTTGACAACGTCTCCATCTGAAAATGCCTTCTTCTTCTTGATCAGAAAATGTGTAGCTCTAAACGAGGCTTCGGTTGCTTTTTGTGACTTTTTCGCCGGCCTTGTGAAAAAAGACTGTTGCTTACCCAAAGCTGCCTTTAGCTCACTGGCTTTTTCTGCTCGTAGTACGCTTCCCGGTGGTTTTGTCATGCGCACAACACTGACCTTTGAATTTGAGTAGGTCAAAGTTTGCCTAAACTTATCTAAACTTCATGTATAATAAACATATTTTTAAGATATTCTCATTTTTAAATCTATATGAATGCAAGTGTGATTTCAAAAAAGAATAGCAACAGATTTTTTATTTTTTTTTTATTTTAGATGCTGCTCACTAATGAGTTGTGCTATTTTTAGAACAGGCCTGCGGGCGACTCATGGGGTCCTTGGGGGTGACCTGGAGCCCACGGGCACCGTGTTGGTGACCCCTGCCCTACAGGCTGTAACATAACAAAATGTGGATTACACAAATGTTATATTAATTTTAGACAGTGGATTTAATTAAATGATTAGAAAAGTTGGAAGTGCCAGTTCAAAGCGCAGATTCCCTCAATGATTTCACTGTTCTTTTCTACAACACTCTCACTGTATAGAATAAACTTATAATTTACTTAAAAAAAAAAAAGAGCTTTTACAAATTATTATTGCAATCACCTCTTTTGTATCATCTCAACTTTTTTTTTTTCTTGGCTATGCCTTATTCTGTGCAAGTGGAGTAACAATGGCGTTATAGCAGAATGTGCTAAGATTTTGCAGTATGCTAATGGTGCATGCTTAAGTGTTAGGATTTAAGGTAGATCCTCTATGATTGTGAAACAGATTTGTATGGGTTTGAAGTAACTTAAAAATAAAGTAATTTGTTTAGCTTTTAGTGATTTATAAATGAAAACCGATTTTTGATAATTACCTCAACAGTGATAGGAACAAGTCTAGAGCCGAGTACTCATTTGAATAAATGTTCTAAGTTGTCATGATATTATATATACTGTTAACATCTAAAGTACATATATCATGATATAATTTGTAGGCCCAGATACTAAACCTTATTATTTTTCTTTACACAATATGGTTACATTATATAAATTAACACGTACATCATGTTAACAATGTTCTGTATCATTTCAGGAATGACATCATCCCGAACAGCTGTGCTGTATGCTAGAAAATTACACAGATTGTTTGGTAATGCAAAGAAAAAAGATCTTCATTAACAGAAAATTAGAATCACATCGAGTGGAATTCAACAAATTGTCGTTAATTATTAGAAGCATTTTACTCAGTTTTAGGTGTGAATCACTGAGTACAATGTAATTGTAAAGTTTATAAAGTTTACTCATTGGGAGCTCATTGGTTTTAATTAACTTACACTTCCGCTCAAGGCATTTTGTGCCACATTGACATCAACCGTGGTCTGCTACACATTTCATGAACTGCTGTTTTCCCAAAGGTAAGACCTGTTTAATTAACAAACAATTTATAACCAAATTACTGTAGCAGTCGGACATTGTGAGATACTACAAGGTATCAAACTAAACATGCCAATTTTACTGTGCTGTAAGTCAAAATGAAGATATGTATGCTAGTGATTCGAAGTTGGTCTATCTTGGGTTTAAGTCGACTAAAAGCATGGCAAGGACTGAAAAAGTGGTCGGCTAAATGTCACAATTTCATCTGATTTCCCCCATGTGTTATACCATAGGCTGTAAAGCCTAATGCCCACTCTAATCTACTTATACCAGTTTTCCTGGCCTCAGCCTGAGTTTCCATCCCTACCCCACCTTAACAAGCTAGCTAGCAAGCATGTAAAAATGTAGGAACATTCTTACTCTCAGAGGTGAGTAATTACGAGCTACATTTAGGCCTACCGAATTTGGTTTTCTCAAGTAAATTGTACTCAGGTACCATTTTTTACTCAAGTAGCCTTAGATGCTGTTAAAAGCAATAGGCTACTTCTCAGTTTTCGTACTTTTTGGGAGAAAGGCCAGTATGTTTTGCGTCTTTTTACATTTTGAAATCAAGTGCACTATTTCCTCTCTTTTATTTGGCTTTATTTCCATCGATGGTCTTATGTTGTGTTTTGTGTAGTGCTGTACTAACATTAATCCCAACTTCACCGAGGTTCTCTCAACCCCGTTGCCTACATTTCATGTCTCCATTCACGGTTCAATGAGGCCACAGCAAGAGATTCAGATGGCATAACCGCCCCTTTTCAGTTTTTCTCTGTTGCCTTGTGGCAGTATGCTTTCAAACAGTGGCTGCAGCTCATGCTGAGTGATTACACTGAGCTGCCATTGTGAAAGCTGGTTTGAGGTCAGTAAATTATGGTAGACCATGGTGCGGACTGCCAGAGAGAAGCTCCATTGGTCCATCTGTTTGAGATAAAAGTTACACATTTACACTGTAGGCTACATAATATGTTAGCACCTCATTCTCAGTAGCCTACAGTATATCCAAATGCTACGTGATATTGTCCTGTTGTTCATATAAATGATTTGGGTGATAATGTTTCAGCCAGTGAAGAAGGGAGATTTACTCTTGGCTTCATTCATATTTGTATGTGATGCTTTTCAGTGTTCCTGCTATTAGAATACCTTTAACGGATCTACAAATATTTAATACTCTTTCATAATTATTGTTGCATGCCACAGGTTTTATGATTTGCCATAATTTATGGAAGTAAATCAATTGTGTCTGATTAGTTTAAGTGGAGTTTAAGAAGTTAAAAGGTTATGTACAGTGCATCTGGAAAGTATTCACATCGCTTCAATTTTCCCACATTTAGCTATCTTAGATTCTTATTCCAAAATGGATTAAATTCATTATTTTCCTCAAAATTCGACAAACAACACTCCATAATAACAACATGAAATACGTTTGTTTGAAATCTTTGCAAATTTATGAAAAACAAAAAACAAAATAAGCACATGTACATAAGTATTGACAGCCTTTGCCATGACACCCAAAATTGAGCTCAGGTGCACCTTTTCCCACTGATCATCCTTAGATGTGTCTACAACTTGATAGGAGTCTGTCTTAAATTTACCTGTGGTAAATTCAGTTGATTGGATATGATTAGGAAAGGCACACGCCTGTCTATATAAGCTCCCTGTCTATAGGGCGGCTGTGGCTCAGTCGGTAGAGCGGGTTGTCCACTAATCCACCAACCGTGGGGTTGGCGGTTCGAATCCCGGCCCGGGTGATCCCATGCCGAAGTGTCCTTGGGCAAGACACTGAACCCTAAGTTGCCCCCGATGGCAAGCTAGCACCTTGCATGGCAGCTCTGCTACCATTGGTGTGTGAATGTGGTCTCATTAGTAAGTCGCTTGTAAATGTAAAAATGATATTTCTGTAAAGCTGCTTTGAGACAATGTACCATTGTAAAAAAGCGCTATACAAATTGATAAATTATTATTATTATTATTATTATATAATAGTTAACAATGCATGTCAGAGCACAAACCAAGCCATAAAATCCAAGGAATTGTCTGGAGACTTTTGAGACAGGATTGTATAGAGACACAGATCTGGGGAAGGGTACAGAAACATTTCTGCAGCATTGAAGGTCCCAATGAGCGCAGTGGCCTACATCATCCATAAATAGAAGAAGTCTGGAACCAACAGGACTCTTCTTAGAGCTGGCCGCCCGGCCAAACTCAAGAATTTGGGGACAAGGGCCTTTGTCAGGGAGGTGACCAAAAACCTGATGGTCACTCTGACAGTGCTCCAGCGTGTCTCTGTGGAGAGAGGAGAACTTTCCAGAAGAACAACCATCTCTGAAGAACTCCATCAATCAGGCCAGATGTGGCCAGATATAAGCCATTCCTCAGAAAAAGGCACATGACAGCCCGCCTGGAGTTAGCCAATAGGCACCTGAAAGACTCGCTCAAAGATTGAACATATATTGAACTCTTTGGACTGAATAGCAAGTGTCATGTCTGGAGAAAACCAGGCACCACTCATCACCTGGCCAATACCATCCCTACAGTGAAGTATGGTGGTGGCAGCATCATGCTGTGGGGATGTTTTTTTAGTGGAGGGAACTGGGAGACTAGTCAGGTTCGAGGAAAAGTTGAATGCAGCAATGCACAGAGACATCCTTGATGAAAACCTACTCCAGAGCACTCTGGACCTCAGACTGGGGCAAAGGTTCATCTTCCAACAGGACAACAACCCTAAGCACACAGCCAAGATAACAAAGGAGTGGCTACAGGACAACTCTGTGAATGTCCTTGAGTGGCCCAGTCAGAGTCCAGACTTGAACCCAATTGAACATCTCTGGAGAGATCTGAAAATGACTGTGCACCGACACTGCCCATCCAACCTGATGGAACTTGAGAGGTCCTGCAAAGAAGAATGGGATAAACTACCCAAAAATAGGTGTCCCAAAGCTTGTAGCATCATTCTTAAAATGAATTGAGGCTGTGATTGATGCCATAGGTGCTTCAACAAAGTATTGAGCAAAGGCTGTGAATACTTATGTAAATGTGTTTTTTTTTTTTTTTTTTTGTGTGTTTAATACATTTGCGAAGATTTCAAACAAACCTCCTCCATGTTGTCATTATAGGGTATTGCTTGTAGAATTGTGAGGAAAATAATGAATTTAATCCATTCTTGAATAAGGCTGTAACCTAACAAAATGTGGAAAATGTGAAGAGCTGTGAATACTTTCCGGATGCACTGTAAATGCAGTTCTGTACTTAAATATCATAGACCTCTTTGGCAACTTCTCTGTACCCATCAACACTCTTGAAACTACTTTTGAAAGATCTTGATACATTAGAACATGACGTGATTTTCATTTCCAGTGTTGGAATTTTTTTTTTTTTTTACAGGGACTGTGCACTGTGTTGCAACTGACAATTTCGGTGCACATTCCCTCAGTGGACCAGTTGAAAGAGTCGTACATCTGTAGATTTTGTCTTTGAGTGTGGATTGTGGTGTTTCCACCTCGGACAAAGAAGGACCATAGTTTGCATGTACAAACTGTGAGAGAAAATCTCAATTTAACGCATTATATGGCGTAAAGCGCTCGTGTTTAATGACTGATAAATTTAATCACTTTCACTTTCTCTCTGGGTATCCACCAGGTGTACTACATGACCTTTTTGAAGGCATAGTCCCAAGGGAGCTAGCATTGTGTGTTCAGATTTTCACCAAGATAAAGTGCTTTAATTTCGCTGAACTCAATGGATTAATCACACATTTTCCCATGTTCACAGAATTGAAGGTATTGCATTCCTTGACTTTAAAATATATGCACATTGTGACCAATTCTTATCAGTTTTTCCTCTAGAGACAGTGACACCCAAACACCATTTTTTGGAATACTATCCTGCATTGATTGAAGATTATGGGACTCTGCTTGATATATGGAAAATGCGATTCAAAGCTAAACACAGCTTTTTTTTTTTTTTTTTTAAGCAAGTTGTGAGAGACACAAACAATTTCAAAAATGTGTTGTTTACCCTTTGAACAAGACATCAGATTATGATGACAAACCACTTATATACAAAATGTTGGAAAATAGGCATTGCGTGACACAAACATATCTGTAGTGCCTATAGATGTGCTGCATTCAGATAAACAGGAAGCTTTAAAAGACATCTCCACAAGCCTCACCACATCTATCTACTGTGCAGTTACAGTGGTGTGAAAAAGTGTTTGCCCCCTTCCTCATTTCCTGTTCCTTTGCATGTTTGTCACACTTAAGTGTTTTGGAACATCAAACCAATTTAAACAATAGTCAAGGAC
>JAFFST010054940.1:46503-63835 GCA_022414735.1 Noturus placidus | reverse complement strand
CCGTCCGGACCAGGTGATTTTCTAGATTGTAATGAATTGATTGAGCGAACAATCTCATCCAGAGTAATAGCACTGTCAAGTTCAGATGTCAGTAAAGGGTCAACTCTGGGAAAATTAATATTTCTAAAAAAATGGTCCATGTTATCTAAGTTATCAGGAGCTTCAGTGTTGTCTAGTGTTTGTTGTGTAGTGTTGTTGTTTATACAGTACATTTAAATAGTGAAGTGTTGGGATTGTGTAGTGTTGTGTTGTCTAGTGTGTTGGATTAAACGGTTTAGTTTACACACGGACTTTACCCTGTGCTAACAGTACAAAATTTGGAGCCATGGGGGTAAATATTTATGCAAGGTGTCGTGTATACACTGGAACATAGTGACTGTGTGTTGTGTGTAGTCTGAACACAGAAATGTCACGTTACACCCCCTGGGTTCTGTGGGTTTTGGGCCTTTTATCCGCTGCCTATTTTGAATTCTCTTGATGCTCACACAGGTGTGAGAACGCAGGGAGGCTCTTCCTCCTCCTCTTAACTCTGCAATTAAACAGGATTATACACGACTCAATCTGCCTTTAATGACTCACATCACACACACACACACACACACACACACACACACACACATTCTCTCACGCACACACACAGACACACACACATACTTACACACACACACACACTCTCACGCACATACACACACAAACATACTTACACACACACATACACATATTCTCACGCACGCACACACACACACACACTTACACACACGCACATACTCACACACACACATACTTACACACACACTCACGCGCACACACACGCGCACACACACACACACTCTCACGCACATACACACACACATACTTACACACATATTCTCACGCACGCACTTGCACACACACACGCACATACTTACACACACACACGCACACACACACGCACATACTTGCACATACTTACACACACACACACACACACACAGTTTTTATGAATTTCATATCATATAATTATACTTAAGCTCACAATCTTCTTTTAATCAATAATAAACCCCTAATAAAAACAGCTTTAGTTCAGTGATCATCTTATCTCTTTATTATCTATTATATTTATTTATTTATTTATGATCTATTAGCAAAATTATTAAAGCTGTTTATTTCATAATCCTCACGACTAGGTCCAGGTTTATTCCCCTCACGCTGCATGTTTGTTAGATCTCGCTGTTTATGTGATTGGACATTCCCACCTGCGTTTCCTGTTTCAGCACATCACAGGTGACTGACTGCCAATAAATCCCAGACGGATTTCCTGAAATAGAAATAAACTCACACAAGAGTTTCTTGGCTGCTGAAAGTCGAGTTTGTCTGAAGTGACCGTCCGAACCACCCACGAGCTGTACTAACATTTCTGCACCTGTTAGAGGCAGAAGGAGAGAGATCTGTTGCTGGTCTCTCCAGGGAACGCCGCTGCCAGTAGAAACAATGATGACTGAAAGCAGCAATTTAGCTTTTAGACCAGAGAGAGAGAGAGCGCGAGAGCGAGCGCACAAACACTTCTGCACTAAAGGGATGAATGTCAGAGAAACCAGGGCCATTATGAGTGAGTGTGTGGTGATTCATACTCAGGGTTCAGGTGTGAAAGTTTTCTGTGGTTTGTGAGTGGGGTAAATGGTACAGGTGAGATGGTAAAGAGACGTTGATAATACTCAAATCATATAACCATTAGAGGAGTGTTTATATCTCACTACCCGTTACACAAACCCAACATAATGCCTCACCTGTCCACCAGAGGGCAGAATCACTTTCCATCCATCCTCTACCGCTTACTCCTTTATCAGGGTCCCGGCGGGACTCGAGTACTATCGGTTCTGCGTACATTCGTTACACAAGCCAGAACCTTATGGATATTGGGAACCAGCATCAGATACCTATTTCGGGAGGAATTACAACTAGCTGGAAATTGCTACGTTCGTGATTGTTGTGTTGTAATTATCACTGAAACTTGGTTTCATCCGAGGATACCCGATGCTGGGATTGGTGGTTGGAATCCCGGCCCGGGTGATCCCATGCTGAAGTGTCCTTGGGCAAGACACTGAACCCTAAGTTGCCCCCGATGGCAAGTTAGCGCCTTGCAAGGCAGGTCGGCTACCATTGGTGTGTGAGTGTGTGAATGAGACACAGTGAAAAGCGCTTTGGATAACAGCGCTATATAAGTGCACCATTTATTTACTCCGCTTGGATAGGACGGAGGACTCCTGTAAGAGCAGGGGGGGGGGGTGGTCTCGGTATGTTTGTGAATGAGAACTGGTGCAATAATGGAATAATGATAGATAAACACTGTACTACTGACCTCGAGTACATGTCTGTAAGATGTCGGCCCTTCTTTCTACCGAGAGAGCTAACCGTAGTGATTATCACAGCTGTGTATATTCCACCCGACGCCAATGTGAACACGGCGCTCTCTCTCCTGCTGATCACCATAAATGAACAGCAGAGGGCTTACCCCGACGGTGTTCACATAATTGCAAGAGATTTTAATAAGACGAACTTAAAGACTGTACTCCCGAAATTTTATCAACATGTTAAGTGTTTTACTAGAGGAGAGAACACCCTGGATCATGTTTACTCCAATATCAAGCATGCATGCAGAGCCACACCTCTACCCCACCTCGGCCAATCAGACCATCTCTCCCTCCTGCTCTCCCCAGCCTACAAACCCCTTAGACACAGGACCACACCCATTATAAAGTCTGTTACCATCTGGCAATGATGATGCAATCTCTAAACTACAACACTGCTTCAGACAGACAGACTGGGATCAATCTGAACACCAGGACCTAGAAACATTCACAGGAATGGTGCTGGACTATATCAAGTTCTGTATCGGAAATGTGGCTGTGGATAAAAACATTCGTGTTTTCCCAAACCAAAAACCTTGGATGACTGTCAGGGAACACGATGTCAGAAGGATGTTTCTGACAGTAAACCCCAGGAAGGCTGCTGGCCCAGACGGAGTACCTGGTAAGGTGCTTAGATCGTGTGCCCACCAGCTCGCCCACATCTTTGCCAGAATCTTCAATCTCTCTCTGTCCCAAGCAGTCATCCCGCACTGCCTAAAATCAGTGACAATAATACCAGTGCCTAAGAAGTCTCTCTCCACCAGCCTAAATGACTATCGTCCTGTGGCCCTCACTCCAGTTATCATGACGTGCTTTGAGAGATTGGTTCTTCATCACATCAAAGACTACCTCCCCCCAGACCTTGATCCTTATCAGTTTGCATATCGCACAAACAGATCCACAGAGGATGGTATCGCCGTAGCTCTCCACTCTATCCTGAGTCATCTAGAGCAATAACAGAGCTACGTACGGATGCTCTTTGTGGATTATAGTTCGGCTTTTAACACAATCATCCCAGACACTCTGATTACAAAATTAGCCGCTCTCGGCCCCCCCTGTGTGCCTGGATAAAGGACTTCCTCAGCAACCGATCTCAGACAGTGAGACTCGGACCCCACCTCTACTCCACTCGCAGGTTGAGCACCGGTTCTCCACAGGGCTGTGTAAATGGTAAATGGTGCACTTATATAGCGCTTTTATCCAAAGCACTTTACACTGTGTCCCATTCACTCTCTCACACACACACACACACACACCAATGGTAGCAGAGCTGCCATGCAAGGTGCTAGCGTCCCATCGGGGGCAACTTAGGGTTCAGTGTCTTGCCCAAGGACACTTCTGCATGTGGTGTCATCTGGGCCAGGAATCGAACCGCCAACCCTACGATTAGTGGATCAGTGGACAACCCGCTCTACCGACTGAGCCCCCTTCTGTACTGTCTCTACACCTACGATGACACCACAGTGGTTGGACTCATTTCAAAGGGAGATGAAGCAGCCTACAGAGAGGAGGTCCTGAACTTGGTAGCCTGGTGCTCAAAACACAATCTGGCTCTGAACACCAAGAAAACCAAGGAGATCATTGTGGATTTCAGGAAGAACAACAATGAGCTACCTCCTCTTTACATCAATGGTGAGTGTGTGGAGAGGGTTCACACCTTCCGGTTTTTAGGCATTCTTATCTCACTGACATCTCCTGGTCAGACAACACCACAGCAATTATTAAGAATGCTCAAAAACGACTACACTTCCTGAGGGTCCTCAGGAAATACAATTTGGCCTCTAATCTGCTGCTGACCTTCTATTGCTTGTCCATCGATAGCCTTATGACCTACTGCATTACGGTATGATACGGAAGCTGCACCGTAGCAGACAGGGAGAGGCTTCAGAGAGTAATAAGAGCAGCACAGAAGATCATTGGCTGCCCTCTCCTCTCCCTCATGGATATTTACACCGCTCGCTGCCTCAGCAGAAGAAAACGCATCATTAAGGACCGCTCTCACCCTGAGCTCTGAACTGTTTAATCTGCTGCCCTCAGGGAGACATTACAGATGCATCAGATCAAGGACGAATAGACTCAAGAACAGTTTTTTTCCCCCAAAAGTTATAACCACTCTGAACACACACACGCACTGATTCTCTACAGGTACACAGTGTCTCAGAACTGAACATAGTGTCTCTGTGGTCTCAGAACTATGCAATTTTCATACTCCCTGCCTGGGCATTATTTATTTATTTTTTTTTAAATCTATCCTATACCATTTTGCACCGCTACATAGATATTTATTCTATTCAACCATTTTTTATTATTTCTATTATTATTTTATCTTGTTTCTTTTTATTTCTTATATGCACATGTTGGGCCCAGAAAAAAGGGAGTGGCTCAAAATTTTATTTTACATGTGCATGACAAATAAAGGCATTCATTCATTCATAAAGTTTTGGTGATTCTGCCCTCTGGTGGACAGGTGAGGCATTATTTTGGGTTTGTGTAACAGGTAGTGAGATATAAATACTCCTCTAATGGTTAAATGATTAAAATTGTACTAGTATGTGTATTAATGACAGCGTAATGTCTCAGTTCTATACACTGCTTGGAGAATGACATGGTTATCTGTCAATATCTGCAACTGCATATAACTGATAATATCCACACTTCCAGAGTTTAATGGCTTTGCAGGAATAGACCTCCTCCTCCTCGCTCTCTCTCCCTCTCTATCTCTCTGTCTCTCTTCTTCTTCTCCCTGTTCTTCTCTGGAGGGAGTGGAGATGACTCAGCATGATATTGTGTTTTGTGCTGAGTAGCGATTTCTTCATTCACACACTTTGAGGAAGGGCAAACTGTTCTCGAGTCAGCCTGAAGTGGCGGCTTCTGTCATAGAGTGAAATCTGAACCCTGGTGTAGAAGAAGAAGAAGAAAAAGAAGTGGAAGAGGAAGAAGAATGCTGGAGAAGGAAACCGGGGAGGAAGTGAGACTATGAGTTGCTAACTCAACGGTTTATGTGATTTTTGGTTTGGTTTGGTTCGAGGTGTGTGTGTGTGTTTGTGTGTGTGGGTGTGTACGTGTACAGACTGAAGGAGTACATATATGATACATGGAGTGGATAGGACAGGTTGCAACATGCATGTGTGGAGTAGAATAGGGGTGTGTGTGTGTGTGTGTGTGTGTGTGTGTGTGTGGTAGCTAGCTTTAGCAAACTGTCTGCAGTCCTGGGTAGGTGTGTCTTTGCTGTTGCACTTTAATCACACGTCGTGTTCATGTTGAGTTCAAAGGTTGTCACGTTGCATGTTTGAGAAGAAGCAGATGTGCACCAGGAAGCTCTTACTTGAGGAAGCTGAAAGAAAGGTATGACGCTTTCCATTCATTTTAATGTACTTCCTTATTTTGATAAGTTTTCTGTCCTGAACTCGGACTCGGGGTGATGAGGCTTGATCTACACTGCGGTCTGTCTCTCGGTCTGTCTCTCGGTCTGTCTCTCGGTCTGTCTCTCGGTCTGTCTCTCGGTCTGACTCTCGGTCTGACTCTCGGTCTGTCTCTCGGTCTGTCTCTCAGTCTGTCCTTGTCTATGCTTCTTTTCACTATCCTAATCCATGTGATGTTAACAGAAACTTTTGCGTGCGAAGTGAGCTTGAGTGAATGAATTGATGAACTTAACGGCACTTTTGAATAATAATTGCCCGAGTGCTCAGTCAGTGACTCAGACTAAATTTTAACTGGTAGTTACTTATAGTTTAAATGAAATGTTAATGATGACCTGACTTTAGTAATACATCACAGTTTCCTTGGTCAGATCTGGAGTTTAGTGAGTTCCTCACTGAGGGAAACTGATTAAACAGGTTCTGTAGTAAGAGTATTCGAGCAGATGGAGCACAGAACTGATGTTAGATACACTAGATGTATATCTGACTGGACTAACTGGAATGCTACAGCAGTTTTAAACCTGGTTACTCGGTGTAGGTTGAGAATGACCGGCGTTCCTCCACTGGAATGTGTTTCTCGTCTGCATGTATCCTGACCAGAAGTAAAGTTATAAAAGTAAAGTTGGGGCGGCTGTGTCTCAGTGGGTAGAGCGGGTTGTCCACTAATCCACTAATCGTAGGGTTGGTGGTTGGAATCCCGGCCCGGGTGATCCCATGCCGAAGTGTCCTTGGGCAAGACACTGAACCCTAAGTTGCCCCCGATGGCAAGCTAGCACCTTGCATGCAGCTCTGCTACCATTGGTGTGTGAGTGTGTCTCATTTGTAAGTCGCTTGTAAATGTAAAATGATATTTCTGTAAAGCTGCTTTGAGACAATGTACCATTGTAAAAAGCGCTCTACAAATTGATAAATTATTATAACATTGTAAATTCTGCTGCCTTATTTAGTAACTTATTGTTGACATTTAGTATTTTATATAGTATGTTATTTGGTGTGTTATTGGTGTAGTATGCTTGTGATATCCTTTTTGTCCTGTTAGATGGAGACGATCCGTTTGCCAGTGCTACGGCGTGTGGCGATTTGCGGTGGCACACATGGAAACGAGATGACTGGGGTTTACCTGGTGCCGGAGCTGGAGAGACAGCAGAAAGAGAAAGCTGATGCCGCGTGCTCCGTCCCTCTCACCACAGTGCTGTCCAACCCACGTGCTATAAAAGCGTGCAGTAGATACATAGACAGGGACCTGAACCGCTGCTTTACCAGTCCCATCCTCAGGTCAGGATGGCATCGCAACATTCTGATAATAACACTGATGTGCTTTTAACTAATTAGCAACACACCTGACAGGATTAGAGCAGCTATCGAGGGGAGATCTATAATGCAGTGACGATGTCTATCTCTCTCTCAGCTCTCCCATCTCTGAGGATACTCCGTATGAGATACAGAGAGCTCAGGAGTTAAACTCTCTTTTGGGTCCCAAAGGTTCAGAAGATGCTGTAGATTTGATCATTGACCTCCATAACACCACGGCTAACATGGGTCTCAGCATCATCTCCTACATGGGGAGCAACTCGGTCTACCTTCAAATCTTTAAACACTTGCAGGTATCAAATGATTTTCCATTGCTAGTGTATCAGATTTATTCAGATGTTGCATTATGGTGTGTGTGTGTGTGTGTGTGTGTGTGTGTGAGACAGGCCAAAATCACCAACGTGCCTGTGAGATTGGTGTTGATTAATGTTCCTCCTGGTGAAGCGTATTCCCTGGAGTCAGTTGGCAAGTGTGGCGTCTGTAAGTGTGTGTTCCATGGAGCGGATCCATATTTGTAAAGTTCTGTAAAATAGCTGGTTCTGTCGATGTTATGCAGTAGTTTTGACTCTGTTTTGGGGTTGCGGTTCCTCAGCTTTAGAAGTCGGGCCACAACCACAAGGTGTTGTCAGAGCAGACATCTTCAACATCATGAAACAGGGCGTGGACGCCATTCTGGACTGGACTGAAACCTTCAACTCAGGTTTGTCGGGTCTCAGATGACATTATAATCTTTTTAAAAAAAAATATATATATATATATATATATATATTCCCCATTTCCTCCCCAATGAGCCAGTTCCCCTCCTCCAGCCAGCTCTCTTCTATCTCATGAAAGCTACCAGCTGAAGGCTAACACGTGCTTCCTCCCAGAGGACCTCTGGATCTTTTTTAAACTGCTGCTCATGCAGCGCACCACACTGGGAGGAAAGCACTATCCGTCCTGTTCCACATACAAGAGCTCGCAGATGTCCAGACTTGGCTAGTGAGAGAGATTGACAGTTGAGAGAGGGCGTATGCCCCACACACTCAAACAGCACGGACGATTTTGCTCCCTTGGCTCCTGGACATGGATGGCTGTGGTATCGATATCAAATGAGCATTTCTGTTGCATCACTTTGAGCCATTACATAAATTTACTGTATTACGCACAAACACACTAACGAGGTCATTACGCTGTACTGGCAACTTCACTGTGATGTTGTATGTACATTCCTCACAGGCTCCAACTTATGTAAGGTTTGGTTATGAGGTATCCTTTATTTATTTATTTATTTATTTATTTATTTATTTAAAGGTTTCCTGTAGGACATAATGTATTGGCGGTGATTTCCGCTATGGTATTATGGCGTTTTGGGAAAAGTGGACCTCATCTGTACAGTATGTACAAAACTAATCAGATAATCTTTTATCTTCTTTTAGGGAAAATAATTGAAGGAGGAGACGTAGAGGTCTACTTAATTCAGAAAAGTATGGATTACCCCAGAGACCCTAAGACTGGCAAACCCACCGCTGCCATCCATCCACAACTACAGGTATCAGAAATGACATAATATCAGATTTGTTTAAGAATCAGTGACGACACTATAACAGCGCCGGGAGATCCGACACTAATATTGCGAGTTCTCTTAATGGACTATTTCAGCGACCCATTCATATAAGTTTCCATTGTCGGAATATATTTCTCGAGGATCATTTTCAAATGTCATTATGAGACTAAATGGAGTTTCTGCTGAGTGTTATTGGGGCAAAATACATCATATAATATCTGTCATCTTTAATATCAAATGTGTTGTACCGATTACGGTGTGGACCAAATCCACTGAGGGTATGAGCGGTGCTTTTGGCTGAAGCTTCTGAAGAATAATCTGGTGTGTACTGGGTACTAGGTGTGCAGTCAGGACGTTGGAGCACTAACTGGAGTTAATCTAATAGTACATGTCTGTATGATGTCTAAAATGTGAACATATCGTCCAGGATCAAGACTTCTGCCTTCTCCAGCGTGGAGATCCTGTGTTCCTGACGTTCTCTGGAGAGACGCTGAGCTACAAAGAAGAAGAACCGCTTCATCCTGTCTTCATTAATGAGGCTGCTTACTATGAGAAGGGAATCGCCTTCCATCTGGCTTGCAAGAAAACACTGAGCTTCCCGAGCATCCAAGCGAAAACAGACTGAGAGGAAACCTGAAAAATGAGGACTACAGGAAAAGAGCACATGAAGCTGCATGCACAATACCAAAGCTGTTGATTTCAATCTTTTTTTTACCTTTTTTATTATAAACTTCAGCCTCAGGTTTTAAAATCATCACATGATTCCTAACCAAAAATATTCTGAGTCAGTTTTTTACTAAATATTATGCAACACATTGCAAATTTTTCAAAACAAACTTGATTTTTTTTTTTTTTTTTTTTTGAAAAAAATAAACTATATATGTATATCACATTTTCACCAGAAATGTTTATGTATGTAGGAATGGATTGAATCACACCAATAAATAAATACAAATCAACAAAAATATATTATACTTGAAAAGACATTTTCTCCATGACCCCATGACCTCCTGCCAGGCCTTGTGGTCCAGCCCGAGCGCCACAGCAAGGTGAGATTAGAGTCAGGTGATTTCAGACACTGGGATGATGATGATGATGATGATGATGATCAGGAGTGAGTGAGTGAGTGATCTGTTTTATTTGAAGAACAGGGATGTATCCGAGTCTGATCTTCACAACACGTTTGAGGAAGTGCATCATGGCATGAACAAAAAAAGATTTCTGAGGACTTCAGAAAAAGAGAAAAAGCTCTCCGTCTGCTTTTAGGACGAGTGTGAAAATCTGATGATGTTTTAGGTCATATTTATGCAGAAATATAGATTTCTTTCACAAGCATTCAAGCACCACTGTATCTTCACTGGATATATGGAGGGAGGAAGCAGGAGGTAAATACGTTGTGGTCTATTGATGGTTTTTTGTTGATATAATTTTAAAACACAAAGGCACTACGACACCAGGATGTTTTCTGTGGGATTTGCTGGTGTTGTGGTGAAGTCCTGGCTTCTGGAGAGGGAGGTTGTTGGTTCAAAGCAAGATTGGGTGCAGTGTGTTTGAAGGTGAAATGTAGAATGGGGAAATAATATGTCTGAGTTTTATCACCTGAAAGTGAGATATTTGGGGATGGGGTACGTAAAGGTTCCTGTATGAGCCTGTAGCTCATGTGGATGAGCATCGCCTCTGGCTTGAGAGTTTGCTAGTTCAAACACGTGGTATGAGCATGGAAGGTTCAGGAATCAGTGATAGTCTGATTGATGTGGAAGGTGATGGATGACCAGGGGGGTAATATCTGTGCATCTGCCCCCTAGTAAAAGCAGTGGAGCACAAGAGGGTCATGAAGCCTGAAGAGAGGGGTTTGACTTGGTTTTGCATTGTTAATAAAAACCTATGTCCAAGCTTCATAACCTCTTTCTGCTCCTGCAGGAGCTGTCCTGCGCATTCCATCCCACCAGCTCACACCATCCTAGCCAGAGACTCTTACAATCTCTGTGGAGATGCTGGACTGCTACGCCCTAAGCGATATATGCATCGGGGTTCGAGGTGCAGTTTTGCTGGGTCATCCTCTCCTGATATTCATGTCTCTATCTGTCGACGTAAGACCAACAAACTGCTGCATACCGGTGTTGATCACCGTAATTTAATACCGGTTCCCCGCGTGGAGATTAAACCACTGCCGTCTCCACGTCAGAGCCTGGCTCATGCCGCATTATTCAACGCGCGGTCCGTGAACAACAAAGCACTGCTTTTATCCGACTTTATCACAGATAAAAAACTGGACCTGTTGTTTTTAACTGAAACCTGGAATAAAGAAAACGACGGACTCCTGTTTAACCAGATCACTCCAGCAGGCTTTGGAGTATTACATCTCCCGAGGTTATCTGGCAGAGGCGGAGGCATTATTGTGGTTTACAACTTGAAGTTCAACACAAGCTCTGTGTCTGTTCCTCAGTTTTCATCATTTGAATGCCTGGTCCTGAGTATTTCTGCTCCTGTATCCACCTTCATCACCACAGTCTATAGACCACCTAAGTCTCATGCAGCTTTTATACCAGAGTTTGCTGATTTTAACATTCATGTGGAACAGAGTGACTCTGTGGTGGTGTGGTACGAATTTCTGTCACTAAATGATTGTTTTAGCTCCACACAGTTTGTAACTGACCCGACTCATAACACGGGCCACACCCTGGATCTCGTGATTGCTAACAGCTCATTTGTATCCCAGTTTTCATCTACTGACGTTGGACTGTCTGATCATTCAGCTGTCTTTTTTTAACCTCGAACTGTATCATTCACCTACCATCCAAACAGTGACCTTCTGGAAGTGGATGTCTATCCACTTCCTATCCCACTAAGTCACCCACTAAGTCTATCTGGAAGTGGAAGCTTTCTCTAATTCTGTGGTTTCCACCCTATGCGATCTTCATCCCTCATCACTGGAGGAGAAAGTTCTGCAGCTAAACTCCACTCTTGCTGCTAATCTCGACACTTTTGCTCCTCTAAAGTCACGTAAGGTCACATTAACCCACTCCACTCCCTGGTATAATGACAATCTACGTTCTAGAAAGGCCGCTTGTCGGAAAATGGAGCAGAAATGGCTCCTTACTGGACTGAGTGTCTACTATCAAGAGTGGAAGGATCTTCTGGGGGATTATCGTGTTCTAATGGAGACTGAAAGATCCTCTTACTTCTCTCAGGCTATTGTGAACAATCAAAATAATCCCAGACCCTTGTTCCAAACCATAAACAGACTGCTCCATGTTAATGCTGTCACCACTCTGCCTGTTTCTCAGCAGCTGTGTGACTCTTTCCTTCAGTTTTTTAATTCTAAGATTGTCAACGTTCACAAAGAAATTTCTGCTAACCCTGACTGTGCCACTTCACTCCTCTCTCCATCTGGGTTCACTGGTGTTTCTTTCACTCATTTCTCACTGCTTGATTCTGAGGCTCTCACACGGGAGGAATCCAGCATGAAATCAACCACTTGCTTACCACATGAAATCAACTACTATCCTCAGCATTATAAATGAATCTCTGGAGACTGGGGTCGTTCCTGCAGTACTAAAGACTGCTGCTGTTACACCAGTACCAGAGAAAGAAAATGTCTCTATGGATAATTTTAACAATTTCCATCCTCTCTCAAATCTTCCGTTTATGGCAAAAATACTTGAGCGTGTTGTTGGCTCTCGACTCTGTGATCATCTTACATAACCCTAACCCCAATTAAACCCCCACAAAATCCTTAGAGTTTTTTGGGGTGATGGAGACCAAGACTTGGACAGCAGTACAAGTTTTGTTTTCCTATCACACTCCAAAACTAATAAAAATATAAATAAATAAAGAAATCTCCTTACACATATTCCTCTTGGAAAGACATTTATTGTGATCGCTCATTTGAAATGTAGAAATATAAAAACACGTATAAAAACCTAAAAGACACAGAGGGTAATCTGGGCTGCTTTAAAATGTCACAGTGGACTGTCCTGGTGTTTCATCCTGACCGTGAGGTATCTGTTTAACTCGGCGTTAATGTATTGCATACGGTTTAAGAGACAATTTAGAATCTCAACAAAACAAGTCACATGATGCTAACTAAAAAAAAAAAAAAAAAGAAAAAACCTCCAATGGTTTTATAAATATATAAATACATACAAACAGCCATGATACAGATTTAAAGTGATTATGTGATCTGCCGAAAAGAAGAAATAAAACATGAGCGTAATGACGACCACAATCCAGAAAAATAAAACGAGTAAAAGGCTTCAGTGGTTAATGCACCTCTTTAAATGACTGCATTCAACAACGCTTTCTGCTACGTGACATGTTTACACAGAATTACACTTCATCCAATACACTGCAAAAGAGCCACTAAATTAATCAGATTACGTGTTCAACAGCTTCACAACGAACACAGGAAATGAATTATTCAGCTCAATATTTATCCCAATACGGTTACCTGACCCCGACCCCCCCCCCCGAACCCCCCAGCATTCCATCTCAAAATCACCTTCAAGTTATTTTCAGGTAAAAATAGAAATAAATAAAACCAGGGCATAAAAAGAATCAGCTCTAGCTCACGTGGAGTAATGTATTATATGCAAATAAATATTTCCTTAGGTAATTACTGGAAACCATGGGGTGCCAAAACTTGTGTCGATATATGAGGGAAAATATTATCTGTAATAATAATAAAAATATGAAGGATGGGAAAATGACAGAGCAAAATCCCCCCAAAAAACTATTTAATGCAAATGAGATGCTAATATAACAGTGGCGACCAATCAGATCGATTCTTATGTGCCACGCCCACACTCATGATTGAGCATTATTCCTTCACTTGACCAGCTGTGTGTATTAAACACTCACATTCCTCTGAACGCTTGGATATTTTTTATGCTGCATCATTTCCACCAAAGATCTGGAACATTATTTTATTTCAGTTCAAAATGAGAAGTTTGTAATAAACACTGATTCTCAGGAGCACTTCATAGGAACGCAACAGTACTGACGAGTTGGGTCTAGATCAGCTCTGTGGGTGACGCCAAGGGGCGGAGCTTATTCTCAGGGCCAGAAAAATGCCCACAGAGACTTGAACGATCTGGAACATTATCAGGAATCCCAGGTTTTGCACTTCATCTTAAAAAGGATCGAAATATTCCGGGTTTAAAGACATTTATACGCTTCCGTGGATGTTCACAGGAATACTGTTATGATGTTTATGAACAGATGATGTTCAGGAAAGTATTTGTGATGGATGTTCTGCAGGACGGTGTACAGGTAACTGGGGGAAACCGTTATTCTTCACTCAGACGTAAAGACTCTGCTGAAGGACTGGGTTTAGTGGTGGAGAAGATAGTAATGAAGTCATTATAAAGCCTCAGTTATTACTCACTAAGGTGACTCCTCAGGTACCCCACCACCCTCCCACCCATCCACCCAGGACTCCTCTTATGATTCCTCAGGTGGTTCCTCAGGTGGTTCCTCAGGTGGTTCCTCTGATCACTCATCAAGGGATTCCTCAAGTGGTTCCTCAGGTGGTTCCTTTGATGACTCATCAAGTGATTCCTCAAGTGGTTCCTCAGGTGGTTCCTTTGATGACTCATCAAGTGATTCCTCAGGTGAGCAGTGTATGTGATGTGTTTGATTCTCAGATGTACGCTGATTCAGTGCTCTGATGCTCCAGTCCTGCGGTGTGTGAACACTGTGTGAATTACGCGACCCTGTAAGCACTTATGCGAGTGTAGTTCTTGCGGTGGCTCCTGGCAGCCCAGATGAACAGAGCGGCGGCCATCATCTGCAGCGGGGAGGAGACCAGGGCCAGGTATAGGGACCAGCCCAGAGACCAGACGACGCCCTCGGGCCACTCCAACGTTTGGTGCAGCAGATGAATTCCTACCAGGAAGCAGCACACCGTGGCCAGGGAGCAGAGACCTGCAGGAGAACCACAACCACTTTACTTCTTCATGAAATATATTAATACATTTTCTTTAGAGAATATTTTGACAACACATATGGCTTTACAAGAATAAAACATTAAATATGGATAGCTATAAAGTTTAAAGTTACAGGCTTCAAGCAGAAGGTGTGTTGTTATGGGGTGCGTATACTTCTGCAACGAGGTGGTTGTAGGTTTTTCCTTTTATCCCCTAAAATGTTTCTATTTGTTTTTCACTTGACTTTTGTTGGAAACCACTCTGACACGATGTGTGTACAGGGGAGTGTAAACTTTTTATATCCACAGAGGTATGTAAAGGTGATTACACAACCATTATTACACTCTGCACTCCATTAATATTGGCACCCTGGGAGATATGAGTAAAGAAGGCTGTGAAAATTTGTCTTTACTCTTGAACCTTTTGATCTTTTGTTTAAAAAAAAAAAAAAACACAAAAAAAAAAAAACCACAAAAATACTCTGCTCTCATGGATATCAATCAGTTACAAACAACACAGGTTTATCCAAAAAAATACATGTTTGGTAAATATACGTGTGCAACAATTATTGGCACCCCTATAACTTCATATGAGAAAAATATATTTGAAGTAAATTCCCATCGATATTTTACATTGTTTTAGTACACCTGGGTGACTAGGAACAGGGACTTTTTCAAACGTCTTCAGTGTGCCGACACTACTGGACCTTCACATGGGATCGGGTTCTCTGGTCAGATGAAACCAGAATAGAGCTTTTTGGTAATAAACACCAGAGGAGGTTTTGGAGCACACAGAGAGGTAGACATATGGAAAAGTATCTCATGTCCACGGTTAAATATGGAGGCGGAGCTTTAATGTTTTGGGATGTTTTTTCCTGACGGAGGACCTGGACATGTTGTTAGGACACATAGCATCATGGACTCTCAAATATCGACAGATATTAAATGAAGACCTGACTGTCTCTGACAGAAAGATTCAAATGGGCCGTGGTTGTAACTTCCAGCAGGACAATGATCCAAAACATCAACATCAACACAGGAATGGTTTACTGACCACAACATCAAGATCCTGCCCTGACCGTCCCCGTCCCCTGACCTGAACTCATAGAAAACCTGTGGAGTGAACTGAAGAGGAGAGTCCACCAGCGTGGACCTCGAAATGTGAAGGATCTGTCTCAGATCCCTCACCATGTATTCTCCAACCTTATCAGGCGTTATAGGAGAAGACTCAGAGCTGTTATCTTGGCAAAGGGAGCTAGCAAAAAGTACTGACTAAAAGGGTGCCAATAATTGTTGCACACCTATATTTAAATATATTTTTTTATAAACCTGTGCTGTGTGTGTACTTGTCTGATATCCATTAGAGCAGAGTATTTTTGTGAGTTTTTTTTTTAACAATAGATCAAATAATAAAGAAAAATTTATCAAAAGACGGTGCCCTTTTCTTTTGATAACGTTACTTCTGATGTGAATGGTAGATATGTGATTGTTGAAGGAAAAATCTCACAGACTCCAGTAGTTTTGGTGAATGTAAATGCCCCAAACTTTGATAATGCTAATTTTGCTCAGAATTTGATGTCCAAAATTCCTGCTTTGAACACACATCTCTTGATATATGGGGGAGATTTGAACTGTTATTGACCCAGCTTTGGATAAATCCAGCGTGGTTGCGAGGATTCCTTCTGCGATGGCGATGATGTTCTCTGAGGTTATGGTTCAGAATGGCTACATTAATCCATGGCGGTATTTAAACCCCACAGTGAGGAAATATTCTTTCTTTTCTCACGTGCATAAATCTTTCTCCCATATCGATTACTTCTTTATTAATAACTCTCTAATTTCTCAGGTGGTAAACTCTGAATATCTACCAATCGTTATCTCAGACCACGCTCCTCTAAGTCTTGATATTCTTCTACCTTCACATCGTGCTTTTCGCCCACCATGGAGACTCACTCCCAAAGACACCCCGACCGCTCCCCTTCACTCCCACAGTCACCCCGACCGCTCCCCTTCACTCCCACAGTCACCCCGACCGCTCCCCTTCACTCCGACAGTCACCCCGACAGCTCCCCTTCACTCCCACAGTCACCCCGTCCGCTCCCCTTCACTCCCACAGCTCCACTTCACTCATGCCAATAAGCAACGTAGGAATAAGAGAAAAAAATTAAAAAAGGAGTTATCTGATACTATTCGGGCCATGGACGATCAATATGCTCTCAACCCGACCCCTGAGCTGCATAAACAAAGGTTCAATCTGCAGGCGGAGTTTGATTTGTTATCGACAGGTGAGGCGGAGAGGCTGCTGTTACATACGCGTGACAGTTATTATGAATATGGGGATAAGGTTGGTCGGTTGTTGGCTCACCAATTGCGTAGCCGAGCGGCTTCACGCTCTATTCCTCAGATTATGCAATCCAGTGGTGTATTAACCTCGGATCCTGCAGAAATTATTTCAACTTTCAAAAGTTTTTACTCCCCCTTATACACAGCTGAAGCTCCTGATAATTCTGATAACATGGACCATTTTCTTAGAAATATTATTTTTCCCCAGAGTTGACCCTTTACTGACATCTGAACTTGACAGTCCTATTACTCTGGATGAGATTGTTCGCTCAATCAATTCATTACAAACCGGATTTTGGACACAGAGAAGGCGTGTGATAGGATCGAATGGGAATATCTTTTCATGGTGCTCAAGAGGTTCGGCTTTGGGGATGGACTGATATCGTGGGTGCGTTTGTTA
>JAFFST010054940.1:25192-43291 GCA_022414735.1 Noturus placidus | reverse complement strand
AAAAATGAGTTTTATATCTTTATGTTTGAGGCCTGAAACGTGGCAAAAGGTCGAACAGTTCAAGGGGGCCGAATACTTTCGCAAGGCACTGTACCTATTTCAAGGATGTACGCCCCCTGGAGGTAGATTAAGGAGAGGTGTACGGTCAATACTATCCACCCCCCCACCTTTTTTTTCTTTTATTCTGTATGGATTTATGAAAATAATGAGTCATATGTAATTGAATCACATGTACATGAATCATAAATAAATGAATCATATGTAAACGTTCCTGGGTGGGGTGGGAGGGGCTGTTATTGGGGTAAAAAATATTGATTCTGTATGGATATATTTTGTTGTACTCTGAAAAGTGTATAGGAATCAATAAAAACATAAATAAATAATAATAAAAAGAAATTTTCACAGCCTTCTTTGCTCATATTTACCAAGGGTGCCAACATTAATGGAGGGAACTGTATATATACTCTCTACTGGGCGGCTGTGTCTCAGTCGGTAGAGCGGGTTGTCCACTAATCCACTAATCGTAGGGTTGGTGGTTTGAATTCCGGCCCGGGTGATCCCATGCCGAAGTGTCCTTGGGCAAGACACTGAACCCTAAGTTGCCCCCGATGGCAAGCTAGCACCTTGCATGCAGCTCTGCTCCCATTGGTGTATGAGTGTGCACATGTAAGTCGCTTTGGATAAAAGCGTCTGCTAAATGAATAAATGTAAATGTCTACTGTATTCTATAACACTATAATCCTCTGTTATAATCTTAATCATATATAACCTTCTACAATTAAAACTATGTGACTACTGTCTATACTCTTACTTAGTGTGTGTGTGTAAGGTGTGTTTACCTGCCAGAAGGTGCAATATTCCGACAAACAGGGTGGGTTTGAAGCTGCGACAGAGACAGGCACACACTCCGACCAGCGCTGCCAGAAACACCAGGCCAAGAGACACCAAGGGGAAGATGAAACGACATTGCCACAGATCTGCGACATCACACACACACACACACACACACACCATATTACACACATAGTTTCCTCTACAACCCTGTAACTGTCCATAATCCTTAATATCTGATCCTCTAAAACACTGTAAATTAGAGAATATCCACACACACATTGGATGAATAAATGAATGAATAAATAAATAAGTACGTACAGGTGCGTGGGACATCCTCTTCCCTGCTGCTTTCATTCAGCTGTTTGATTTCAAACTGCTGCGGTAAAGTGAAGGCCTTACATTCAGACACCATCTTAGAGTCTAAACCCCGAGACATGGAGAGAGAAAAGAAGAACATCTCATGTTAGAACACAAATCTCTGACGAACCACAGATTAGATCTGATTTTGATCGGATTCACAGTCCGATTTAACTCTTCCATTAATTTAAAGGCGCGGTCTGTGATTTAAAAAAAGAATTATTCTATCCCTCTAATAACCAGAAAGTTGTTGAATGACAAGTACAACATCGGTTTGTAAAGTTATAATAAAGCCTTGTAGTTTCACTATTTCAGGACTTTTCACGTGTGTAAACGGTTCAGAAACGTTACGTCCGGTCTTACTGCTATTCCTAATCGTCATTGACTGGATCGTGAAATGTCATGTGCGTTAAAGAGTCCCAGAGTGCACCTAAAAAAAAAAAAAAAACTGTAAAAGGTCCCGTTTACAATTTTCTGCCCCTGAGTCAGCCAGAAGCTCCGCCCCTTTTTCTTATGACTCCTGAGGTGTAAAAGTGTGAGTTTGGGGATGGGTTGAGAAAGGATGTCCTGTCAATGCTTATCGCTGCTGTTGACACAGACATCAGGGTTCAATAACTGTTACAGACGGCCGCTTTAATATCACACACACACACTCACTCACCTGTCTGACGTACGAGGATACAGCGCCACCATAACCCCACAGAGCCGTTGAGGCGGAACAGAGCCATACTGTAGGAGTTCTCGGGCACGTCCTCGCTCTCGAAATCGGCCTTCAGCTTCCACAGGTCCGAGCCGTTGTTGGCGTCGTTGCTGGCCGGCGGACTGCGGTACTGACACCAGTGCTGAGTACCGACCGCCACGGAGAGGTACACGCTGGCCAACAGGCTCAGCACAGAGCCGATCACTAAGGCTGTGGCGTAACGGTTATCCACCATGTTTACACTCCTGTAAGATGCTCTAACACACACACACACACACACACACACACACACACGGCTTTAATACAATTCTATTAGTGAATACAGTGTAGAGCAGTGGGTTCCAGATCAGGAATAATTCAGGTGTCACTCTGCTGGAGTTATGATCCTGATATCCAGACTGATCTGTGGCGAGAAAACACAAACAACTCCGAGTTTCATTCATCAATATAGTTCATACATTCATAAATACATTTCCTAATTACCAAAAATACACGCGTTTGTTTCCCTTCCGTGTTTTATTTCACTTACTCCTCTCTACACGTCGCCATAAACACACTGTACATCCCGTATCCCAAACGACTCGCTGATCCCTACACGAGTGCACTGCGGAGGCGTTACAGCTCGTGCACTCACGCCCTTTGAGCCCTACGTAGTGCGCTACACTTCCAACATGGCGCCGTTTTGGGACGCGGCCCCAGGCTTCCTCATCACACCCGCCTCTAAATCCCAGAGAATGCTTAAAAACCCCAATAACACGTGTGTTCTGATGACAGTTTATAAGTGCAGAGAAATTAAACATTCATACCACCTCCACAGCACAGATGAAGCTGTGTTTATATCATTATTACAACAACGTCCTCGGAAACATATCGGAACCAGGATGTTAGCATCGAGCCTATATCCATAAATAATGAACGATATCGCTATAATAATAATAATAATGTTTATTATTAGTGATTATTTTAGAAGGAGGAAGGGTTTGTGTTTATTTGAATGTTGTAATTTAAAGAGACAGTCTCCGATCCACAACCGCTGGTTTGCATTGCTAAGCTAAACTATGCTAGGCTAATTAGCTACAGTTCTAGGCGCTGATTGATCTGTAGCTTCTCTGTAGTTCAGTCCTGCGCTTATTTCAAAGCTTTAAAACACAGATCATTCTTTTATAATCATCACACAGCTGTATTTATATCAGAGTGAAGAGAACTCACCGTCTCAGCCCGGGGTTAGTGTCGTAGCACTTCCGGGTTCACACGGACTACACAGAGAACTAGCCACAGGCCGCATCCCAAACCTCTCTGCGCTCCCTACGACAGTGCACTATATAGGGTCTGAGTTTACTGGCTTTAACACCCTACATAGTGCACTACGTATCTAATAGACAGCTATTAGGACAGGAACCTAAATACACCCTTAAAGCAGCTATGAGGATGTGGAGAGATAAATAGAGGAAAATAAATAACTACATAAACGAAAATAATAAATAAATCTATACTTTTAACTTTCAAATGAAATAATTTTTTTAGCTTATAGTCAGGAAATAAATCAAGCCGTTTATCTAACGTATTAAATATAAAATGAAATACATTTTATTAAATCAATTTATAAAATCCATCAGTGTAGTATTGACGTATTTGTTTATGGATTTTAATTAATTTATTAAACAGAAAAGAGAAAAAAACACATATACATACATAAAATGCCTCTTATATTTAAATACAATTTAAATAAACATATAAACAACCCTACCCATTTATTATCATTCAATCCATTAATAAATAATTCATGTATTTAATTCATCAATATCTGTATTTCTTAAAAGAAGAATAATATTTGTGGAATTAATTCTACAAAAAGGTACTAAACTTCAAAGAGATGAAACCAGAAATAATGAACACTGTTTATATCAACTTTTAATCATTTCTTTTAATCGGAATTGCTCGATTCTAAAATTAGACCACACTACCGTTCCATTTCCATCTCTCTGCTTTACTTGGTTTTCTTATTTTAATGTACAGTTTACAAATGTATTTTTTATATGATGCAAAATAGAATTGCAAAAAAGAGAGAAAGTGGAAAGTGTGGAGAAAAGATTCGCTCGGTTTCAACCAGCAGTGAGATTTATTAGAAAGCTGCTTGTGATTGAAATTCATTTCATTATTTAATAATTTAATAAAAGTTAGGAAGATTTCCTCTCAGTAAACATTTCAGGTAAATAATTACAAACAGGACCAAAACAATTAAAGATATAAAAGATTTTAAAACATTATTTCACATTTTTAGTCCAGCAATAAGAAAAGTGCTAAATGTTTCATTAAAAAAATCCCAGAGTGAATCAGAACTCCGTAAACACATCCTTCAGAACTACAGACATTAATACTGTCACAGTGCTGATGGGAAGAGAGAGTGAGAGAGAGAGTGTGTGAGAGTGTGTGTGTGTGTTCAGAACATGTTCAGTGTTTTCTCCCTCGTGTAAGGTTTGATGTGTGTGACGGTGGAGTTGATGAGTGGTGTGTGTGTGAACTCGACCACACACTGACCCCGGGTGCAGGGACACGCCTCCAGCTCCAGCACAGTGATGTTATTGGGCGACGTGGTGCTGAGGAGAGACGCAGGAACGAACAGAGTGACCTGAGGACCACGAGACGGCCAATAACGACCCACGTTCACGCCGTTAATCCACACCTGACCCTTTAGTAATGGAAAACAGTCAAGTGTTTCTTTACTTGATCTTAATTTATCAACAAACAAACAGGATGTTATGAATAAAACGGGAAATATCCTAAATCTGACACATGAAGCAGAATCGGCATCAAAAATAAATATAATTTATATTTTATTACACACTATTATGGTAGCACACTATTATTATTATTATTATTATTATTATTATTATTATTATTATACAGACACACACACCTTGGTCCAGTTGGGGAACTGGATGTACGTGTCCTGCGGCAGGTCAGGGATGTGATCAGGAATCTCCAACGTACCGCCGTAGAATGTGGGCGGAGACAGATAAGTGGGTGGGGCATCAGTGTGGGCAGAGTCACTGTTCTGTAGAGAGACCATGTCCCACAGCAGCCCCTCCTTCACCACCTCGTCTATACTAAGACTAAACACCGTCCAGTTCCCCAGAGTTTCTGCTCCCAGTGTAAGATTCGACACCAGACCCTGCAGAACATTATTTATTGGCTTAGTGGGTAAGGCTCTGGATTACTGATCGGAAGCTCGGGGTTCGAGCCCTAGCACTGCAAAGCTGCCACCATTTAACCCTCTCTGCTCTAGGGGGCGCTGTATCATATCTGACAATACGCCATGACCTCAACCTTTTGACATGCTGGGGTGTGTGAAGAAAAGAATTTCTCTGTGCATGTTTATATGTGATCAATAAAAACTCATCATTATACATTTAGATACATTTATAATTCAGCTCTCGTTTTTATAACCTCAATAATAACAATAAAATGAGAAAGAAATAATAATAATAATAATAATAATAATAATAATAATAACTACAACATGAGCCCAACACTATATATATATTTAAATATAAACTCTATTACACTTTAATTAAATATTAAAGATCAGAAATGCTGTAAATAGGATTTGTTTATTCTCTCAGGAATTCATCTGCATTTATTATTAATTGTGTAAATAAAATAAAGATTAAATCTCTGCTGCACCTTGAAGTCGTTGATGTATTTTCCGTAATTGACTCGGCCCATGTTCTCCACCAGCAGGTCCAGTCTGCTCCCGGCCTTCCCCGTTATATTAATACTGATACTCCTGTCTCGCTCCAGAATCCCTACAGCTACCTGCACACGCACGCACACGCACGCACACACACAATTATTCATAACTGTATAATAAAAGACCGGGAATAAAAATGACAGTAAAATATGAACGCGTGTATAAGACGTAATAAATAACTTCTTACTCGGTCTACAGAGACGTACGCTCGGTCGTGAACTCCGTTTAGAGGAGACGAGAGAGGAGTCGGGTTTAAACAGTCCACAGGAAGTGACGTCCGATACAGAACAAAGCCGAAGTGCTGAAAACAGAAAAACATCAACGATACATTCTTCATAAGGACGTTATAGCAGTGATGTGGGCGGAGCTTAGTGTTAAACAGGTGAAGCTGCTGAAGGGTTCGGAGAGGTCCGGGGTCTGCTTTAATAAACATTAATGAAATGATTTATTAGCAGAGCTACACTCTTAAAAATAAAGGCTCAAACAGTTCCTTACAGCAACATGGGTTCTGCAAAGAACCTTGTTCTCAAGCTGAGCTGTGAGAGATTTACCTGATCGAGATCGACAAACGTGAGCGGGTACAGAGACTTTACAGGACCAGACATCGAGAGAATGTCCAGAGATTCTGATACGCTGCTCAACTATAACACACACACACACACACACACACACACACACAGTTAAAACAAATAGACTCTTGTGTTTTCTGTAACACAATAACAATATTAAACTATAAAAAGAAAAGATAGATTCACTTTCTTCATCTGCACGGCTCCGTACGCAAACTTCGGCGTAGACGGCGGCAAAACGCCATCTGGTATCTTCTTATACTGTTTATAAAACACACACACACACAAGCAATTGTGAGCTATTAACAGTGAATAAGTAATTCAACATTGTTTATATTTAAATTTATGTTGTTTATATTCTTACTGAAAGTAAGAATGATTTAAAAACATGGTTACAGATAGTTTAATCCAGTTTGAACTTTTATCTGATCTAATAAAAGTTGATGATGAAGAGGTCGAGAGTAAATCTGACCTTTTTAATGACGTCACGGATGGCAAAGTATTTCTGCGTCAGGTCTCCAGCCTCTGTCAGGGGAGCGTCGTAGTCGTAGCTGGTGGGCTGGGGAGCGTACGGAGTATTCGCACCTGACAAGAACACACTATCAGGACAAAGACCATCACCTGATCACCTTCACACCCGACAACCGTCACCCAATAACCTTCACACCCGATCACCCTCACACTCGATTACCTTCACACCTGATCACCCTCACACTCGATCACCCTCACACCCGAATCGGATCACCTTCGCACCTTCACACTCGATCACCTTCACACCCAATCACCTTCACACCCGACAACCGTCACCCGACAACCGTCACCCAATAACCTTCACACTCGATCACCCTCACACTCGAATCGGATCACCTTCGCACCTTCACACTCGATCACCCTCACACCCCATCACCTTCACACCCGAATCGGATCACCTTCGCACCTTCACACTCGATCACCTCCACACTCTATCACCTTCACACTCGATCACCTTCACACTCGATCACCTTCACACTCGATCACCTTCACACTCGATCACCTTCACATCCGAATCGGATCACCTTCGCACCTTCACACCCGATCACCTTCACACCCGATCACCCTCACACTCTATCACCCTCACACTCTATCACCCTCACACTCTATCACCCTCACACTCTATCACCCTCACACTCTATCACCCTCACACTCTATCACCCTCACACTCTATCACCTTCACACTCTATCACCCTCACACTCGATCACCTTCACACTCGATCACCTTCACACTGATCACCTTTACACCCGATCACCCTCACACCCGATCACCCTCACACCTTCACACCCGATCACCCTCACACCCGATCACCCTCACATCCGATCACCCTCACACCCGATCACCCTCACACCCGATCACCCTCACATCCGATCACCCTCACACCCAATCACCTTCACACCCGAATCGGATCACACTCGATCACCTTCACACTCGATCACCTTCACACCCGATCACCCTCACACCCGATCACCCTCACATCCGATCACCCTCACACCCGAATCGGATCACCTTTGCACCTTCACACTCGATCACCTTCACACCTGATCACCTTCACACTCGATCACCTTCACACCCGATCACCTTCACACCCGATCACCTTCACACCCGATTCGGATCACCTTCGCACCTTCACACTCGATCACCTTCACACCTTATCACCTTCACACCTTATCACCTTCACACCTTATCACCTTCACACCCAATCACCCTCACACCCAATCACCCTCACACCCGAATCGGATCACCTTTGCACCTTCACACTCGATCACCTTCACACTCGATCACCCTCACACCTGATCACCTTTACACCCGATCACCCTCACACCCGATCACCCTCTCACCTTCACACCCGATCACCCTCACACCCGAATCGGATCACACTCGATCACCTTCACACTCGATCACCTTCATACCAGATCACCTTTACACCAGATCACCTTTACACCCGATTCGGATCACCTTCGCACCTTCACACCTGATCACCTTCACACTCGATCACCTCCACACCCGATCACCTCCACACCCGATCACCTCCACACCCGATCACCTCCACACCCGATCACCTCCACACCCTAACACTATCACCCTAACACTATCACCCTAACACTATCACCCTAACACTCGATCACCCTAAC
The DNA here is from genome assembly GCA_022414735.1 of Noturus placidus. Taxonomy (NCBI): domain Eukaryota; kingdom Metazoa; phylum Chordata; class Actinopteri; order Siluriformes; family Ictaluridae; genus Noturus; species Noturus placidus. The sequence goes on along the minus strand of JAFFST010054940.1, from coordinate 34,914 downwards.
ACTCGATCACCCTAACACTCGATCACCCTAACACTCGATCATCCTCACACTCGATCATCCTCACACTCGATCATCCTCACACTCGATCACCTTCGCACCCGAATCCGATCACCTTCGCACCTTCACACTCGATCACCTTCACAGCTTATCACCTTCACACCCAATCACCTTCACACCCAATCACCTTCACACCCGAATCGGATCACACTCGATCACCTTCACACTCGATCACCTTCATACCCGATCACCCTCACACCCGATCACCTTCACATCCGATCACCCTCACACCCGATCACCCTCACATCCTCACACCCGATCACCCTCACACCCGAATCGGATCACCTTCGCACCTTCACACTCGATCACCTTCACACCTTATCACCTTCACACCTTATCACCTTCACACCCAATCACACTCACACCCAATCACCTTCACACCCGAATCGGATCACCTTTGCACCTTCACACTCGATCACCTTCACACTCGATCACCCTCACACCTGATCACCTTTACACCCGATCACCCTCACATCTTCACACCCGATCACCCTCACACCCGAATCGGATCACACTCGATCACCTTCACACTCGATCACCTTTACACCCGATTCGGATCACCTTCGCACCTTCACACCTGATCACCTTCACACTCGATCACCTTCACACCCGATCACCTTCACACCAGATCACCTTCACACCCGATTCGGATCACCTTCGCACCTTCACACTTATCACCTTCACACCTTATCACCTTCACACCCGATCACCTTCACACCCAATCACCTTCACACCCAATCACCTTCACACCCAATCACCTTCACACCCAATCACCTTCACCTGATTACGGTCACCTGATGTTACATGACTCACCGTTCCAATAGGCAAAATTAGTTCCTCCGATAAACATGTACCTTCAAAAGGGAAAAAAACAATGTATTTACCGACAATTACAGAGACAATACATTGTTTACAATAAAATGATATTTTTAGCCACAGAACCTGCATGCTAAGCTACCTAGCTAGCTAAATGAGCTAACGATAGTGATGAACACATGGTGGTTGTCATGGTGACATTAAAATATATTACTTATTACTGTTAACTACATCAGCAGGGTGTAAATCAAAGACATGGGCATGTTTACTAATGCACACTCATGCATATTTATATTTATATTTATATAGATCACTAATAGAGATTATTTAATGAATATTCAATATTGATAAAATATTTATTTACATTAAGATCTACTTTATTAGTTAATATTTACATCTTTAATTTTTCATTTTTAATGGTTACACAAAGGATTTGACAAAGTTGTCGATGATGACGTGATGTCATGATGATGGTGATGTCATGATGGTGATGGTAAGAGGACATGATGATGTGATGGTGAGGTCATGATGGTGAGGTCATGATGATGGTGATGTCATGATGGTGTGAGGTCATGATGGTGTGAGGGTGAGATGTCATGGTGGTGAGATGTCGTGATGATATGATGGTGATGTCATGGTGGTGAGATGGTGAGATGTCATGGTGGTGAGATGGTGAGATGTCATGGTGGTGAGATGTCATGGTGGTGAGATGGTGAGATGTCATGGTGGTGAGATGTCATAGTGATATGATGGTGATGTCATGGTGGTGAGATGTCATGGTGGTGAGATGGTGAGATGTCATGATGATATGATGGTGATGTCATGGTGGTGAGATGGTGAGATGTCATGGTGATATGATGGTGATGTCATGGTGGTGAGAGGTCATGGTGGTGAGAGGTCATGGTGGTGAGAGGTCATGGTGGTGAGAGGTCATGGTGGTGAGATGGTGATGTCATGGTGGTGAGATGGTGAGATGTCATGGTGGTGAGATGTCATGGTGATATGATGGTGATGTCATGGTGGTGAGATGGTGAGATGTCATGGTGGTGAGATGGTGAGAGGTCATGGTGGTGAGATGTCATGGTGATATGATGGTGATGTCATGGTGGTGAGATGGTGAGATGTCATGATGATATGATGGTGATGTCATGGTGGTGAGATGGTGAGATGTCATGATGATATGATGGTGATGTCATGGTGGTGAGATGGTGAGAGGTCATGGTGGTGAGATGTCATGGTGATATGATGGTGATGTCATGGTGGTGAGATGTCATGGTGGTGAGATGTCATGGTGGTGAGATGGTGATGTCACGGTGGTGTGAGGTCATGGTGGTGAGAGGTCATGGTGGTGAGAGGTCATGGTGGTGAGATGGTGATGTCATGGTGGTGAGATGGTGAGATGTCATGATGATATGATGGTGATGTCATGGTGGTGAGATGTCATGGTGGTGAGAGGTCATGGTGGTATGATGGTGATGTCATGGTGGTGAGATGGTGAGATGTCATGGTGGTGAGATGGTGAGATGTCATGGTGGTGAGAGGTCATGGTGATATGATGGTGATGTCATGGTGGTGAGATGGTGAGATGTCATGATGATATGATGGTGATGTCATGGTGGTGAGATGGTGAGAGGTCATGGTGGTGAGAGGTCATGGTGGTGATTTGATGTTTCTTCTCAAATAATTCTGCATTAATTTTCCTCACAGGTTGACGTTTGCTCCGAGTTCCAGGATCTCGTTAAGGGACTTGACCACAGCTTCAGTCTGAACGACAGAGTGATGTTCTCCCCAGTGATCAAGCCAGCCGGTGTAAAACTCTGAATTTACCTGGACACACACAAGAACCGAAACCCCAAACACTCCACAGCTTATTTTATTTTATCATCATCAATACTGCGAGGTTATATTGTGGTTAAAGCGTCTCACCAGCGGGCCGCGAGGTTCACAGTGTCTCTGAGCTTCAAAAGCTGCAGTCACATTTCCACCTGCACACACGCACGCACGCACACACACCATCAATTTTAATAATATTAATCTGCTGTAGACTTACCAACTGTGCACATAGTGTGTGTATGTGTGTGTGTGTGCGTGTGTGTGTGTGTTCTCTCACCGGGCCCGAAGTCGACGGTGGCGTAGACACCCTGCAGCGCTCCACACTTCAGGTAATCGACTCCTGCTCCGTCGGTGCTGAACAGGACCACGTCACCCCCCAGGTGAGAGCGGAACAAGTTGAGCAGGTGACGCAGGTAATCAAAATCACACGCAAAGTAACTTCCGTACTCGTTCTCCACCTGATCCACAACAAAACACACTTCATCACCACTGCACTGCAGATTTCTGTTAATCACACCTTCAAATTTCTTAGCTCCGCCTCCTGCAGACGTGAGGAAGGTAATGAAGATAGGAGGATTAATGTTTTTACAGCAACACGTCTGCATTTACACACGGAACAAACATCACAGGAAACAATAAATAAAAACATTCCTGCGCGTGTACACGTTAAATATCCAGATTTTATCCCAAACAAGATCCTGTTCATCACCTGACCGTTTAAAAATATATATAATGGGCTATAAACTAGCTATAGTCCCCCCCCCCCCCCCCAAGTAACTAATTTCAATTAAAAAATTCTCTTTATTTACTTTTAGGTTCTCTTCTTTCTTCCTATCCATAAACATCATAAAGTCCATACATTTCATCACTTTAAAGCAGCTACAAGATAAAATAATTTACATATCCAGAGTTACTTATTTAGATAATGTTAATCATTTTAGTTCTTATTACTGTACAATTTGTATATTATTATTATTATATAATTTATTAGAATGTGTTTTTGAGAGAAGAGGAGCATTTGTATCAGATCTATACATAAGAATCACTTCTTTAATTCATTTCCTCTGAGCGCATTTAAAGAATTCTTTCGTCCTTTAAACGAACAGCTTTGATCGATTTCTGGGAAAGATGGAGGAATCAGAGAGACAGCAGAGGAGAGTTTCTGGTGATTTTCTCTGCAGGTTCTTCATACTGTTATAAAGAACCTGATGGTTCACTGTTCTTAAAGCTCAATACTGACACCTAGTGGCCTGAATGTAGTAATGCCCCCCCACACACACACACACCCCGTTTTAACCCAAATCTATAGAATGATCATCCAGAAGGAGTTTAAACATTTCATTTCATACCTGTTTATATATACACGAAGGACTCGTGTCTCACCTGTACTGTAATAATTGGTCCCCTATTCTGATAAAGGTAAGGCTTCATCATAGGTAACAACTTCGCCATCCATTTATCCACCGCTGCTAAATAATCTGAAATAAAATCATTCTGAATCAGCTCATTAACTCCTCACGGAGTATTTTATTACTTCATCAGGAACTGGGTGACGTTTTTACCTGGATCTGACGAGCGCAGGACGATGTCCTTCTTCTTCAGTAACCACGCAGGCAGGCCGCCCTTTAAATCAACCAAACACACCTTAAACATTACATTATAAACATTACATACAGACTTTCAGCATTTCAACCAATTGACATCTCAATATAATATCATATTTAATACTAATATAACTAACACATAACTATCAAATATTATAATGACATCTTTAATATATAATGTGTTAGGATAGATGACATTAAACTAGTTTCGATATCATAATCATACATTTTAATAGACTAGTACGTTATTAAATATCCAACATTAAAACACTAACAATATTCACATTATTATTATTATTATTATTATTATTATTATTATTATTATCTTGACGTTACCAAATATAATATTATTACAGAACTAAGAGCCTGATGTGAGACATTAAAGACTTCAAAAGTCTCAGATGTGTTGGATTAGATTAGATTAAAAACTTCGATGTAATTTTAAATAATTAAATAATCAAATGTTTAATAATTTAATCGGCCCGTGTCCTGAGATTCCTGAGACCCCGTGATTATTAGTGTAGCGTGTTTAACAGTGGACATTGTCCCAAAGCAGCTTTACAGAAATACTGTATATGCATTCAGGATATAAACATGTTCTACCATGTCCCACTCGGCACAGATGTAGGGTCCGGGTCTCAGGATGACCAGCAGGCCGACGTCCTGACACAGCTGGAGGAAATATTCCAGATCTCGATCTCCGCTGAAGTCATACACACCTGGCACGGGCTCGTGGAAGTTCCAGGGTACGTACCTGCAGGAAGGAACGCTCCAGTTTACACACACACACCTTACAGGTTTCAATCAGAAACGCCGATATAAACAGGGATTAGGAAGCGGATTAGCACGACCCTGCAGCACTGAGACTAGAATTTGGTTCAATGAATCAACGCTGCTTCACACCGATTGTGAAATGATTTGACACTGAAAACCTGAATGTTTATGGTTTGTTTGAAGTTTAATAAAGTCTACCTGAATATTATTGTAAGGCTTTAAAACAGAACTAAACAAAATTCAGCAAAAAAACAAAAAAAAATCTGATTAAATGTAAACAATTTACACCGAATTTATAACTACACATTATTCAACTGAAGTTCACAGCAGACTTTAAAACATCACTGCTGAGAAAATAAAATCAAACCTAAAGCACCGGATGTTTTCTTGTTCTCGTACGCACGTCATTTTCTAACCAGACCAGTAGAAGCAGCTAACTCATTTAAATTCTTGCTAGTTTTATACATTTTATTTTTCTGCCTTAAAAATATATAAAAGGATAAATGAATTGAGGAGAATAAAACTTTGAGAGCGTGAGATGTGCGTACGTCTGGACCGCGTCGAGTCCCGCCATGTACATCTTCAACAGCCGGTCTTTCCAGTAGGACCTGGGGATCCTGCTGTAGTGAATACTTCCGGAGATGTAGCGGAAATATTCTCCATCCTTCAGGAAGCTGTTGTTTTTATAATCTACTGTAAAACTCGGAGCAGCTACAGAGAGCTAAGAGACAAGAAAAACCTCAAATGACATCTCCACAGTGTGTAAACAATGCTCAAGTAAACAAAGTGTGGGATTGAAATGAAGGTTTGATTAGAAGTGTGTGTGTGTGTGTGTGTGTTTCTTTAGAACTGTTAAACAAACCTGCAGGACATGTATATAATGCTTCACTTCACAGAGTTCCTGAAGGTTTTTCTACAGGATAATGTGTGGAAGATGCTGGAGAAGATTCCTGCAGGATTATTTTGCGAGGGAAAGAAGCCAGATATGAAGCTCTCTCATGTTCATGAACTCCTGAAGGTGCTGAACACATTTACAGCTTTCATTCCGTGTCCTCTTCAGGATCTGTGCCAGAGTTACCGAGTCTCGTTGTGGGAGCTCATTTAAAGAACCCTCCCGAGACGATACACAGTCCCTCCAGTATTTAGAGATTCTCCGATTGCAGAAATGAACACAAAATCAATCAAATATTTGGAGGAGCTACGATTTCTCACGTGACGTCATCACAGTGAGCGTTCAGCTACAGCTCTCGATTCACGAGTACAGCTAAACGCTCTCATTTACCAACAAACTTCACTGCGTAGAACAACACCGTGCAACTGAGTGTGTGGATTTCAAACCTCAAAACACAAGATCCTGTACGGACCGATGGGGAACGCGGGAATACTTTGGGAAATAGAACTGAACGGAGTTTGTTAGAGAACAATGTTCGAAGAAACATTTAGATAAATGTTTTAAAAAACCATGGTTTACCCACCCATCCACCCACCCATCCACCCACCCATCCATCCACCCATCCACCCATCCACCCATCCATCCATCCATCCACCCATCCTCAACCGCTTATCTGTAATCGGGTCGCGGGGGTAGCAGCTCCAGCAAGGAACCCCAAACTTCCTTTTCCTGAGCCACATTAACCAGCTCTGACTGGGGGATCCCGAGGCGTTCCCAGGTCAGTGTAGAAATATAGTCTTTCCACCTCGTCCTGGGTCTTCCCCGAGGTCTCCTCCCAGTTGGATGTGCCTGGAATACCTCCCTAGGGAGGCGCCCAGGGGGCATCCTTACCAGGTGTTTACCCGTATATGGATAATAGTGGGCGTGCCGGTATGCAAATTATCAGTCACACTCATCCAAGTGTCAACAAACAACTGGAATTCTTCTTCTTCTTACATTTTTTCCTGCCGATTCATTTGATTAAAAACTGTTCTGGAGCGTTTTCCCGGGTAGTGAGAAGAAAGACTCTCTCTTCAAATTAATTCTATTATTTATCTTTATTTACTCATCTTTAGTGCTGCGATGAGACCGAGCACACTATGCAAATTATATTTATTATTAACATTATTAAATAGTGTCACACACACACACACACACAATATATATGTTTTTTAATCTAATTATTCGGTTGCCTGAGTAACAGTCTTCAACCCGGAAGTATAAATCAAACATGAGATCACATGACCAGTCACAGGACAGCAGTGTGACAGGTGAAACATCTGTCAGGTTGGAATCTGCTGAAACTTTCCACATGTTTATAAACTTGATCAACTCTTCAGTTACAGCTCAGCTTTAAACGAATAAAAGTTTTATAAAGGTTTATAAATGTCAATAAAAGTGTCTGCTTTAAACACTCCACAAATGTAGCCTAAGATTTGAGAGGTTTTCCGCGCATGCGCAGTGAGGGAACAGACTTACTGTGAGAAGGATGATGAGAGTAAAGCAGAAGAAAGCTGCAGCTCTGGACAGGATCATGTTTACTGCTCTGATCATCTGAATCACTGTCATCTGGAACTCTCCTCAAACACTTCCTCTAAAGCCGCGCCGGAAATCAACACGAATCACGTGACAGTCCTGCGCTTCAAGCCGACCACGTGATCAGTAGTACCCGCCCCTACGTGTTGTGTGCAGTGTCGCTCTTGGCCGCTAGAGGGACACATTCGCAGTGCTTCACTTCCGCACTTTTTTATTGTTCTTCTTCTTCGCTTTTCTCCACGGTGAGTAAACATACGGAGCTCTGCACGTGCTCTGGGCTTTCAGGAGGACGGTTCGGTTCAGTTTGTCGAATCAAAACCCACAACTCTCCCTATCACGCGCAGGAACACGAGCCATGTCGACCAATCAGGAGAGCCAGATTCAGCTCACTGCATGCGCTCCGGTACCGACCCAGACCCTGGGAAGAGCCATGATCCCGCTGGGAAAACCCAAATCCGGCCGAGTGTGGAAAGACCGCAACAAACAGAGGTACACACACACACACACACACACACACACACACACACACACACACTTTCATTTGAACCTTGACCCCCACTTTACTGTCCATCTGCAGCTCAGGGATGAGTGATACCGGAGTAAACCATCACCGCGATTATTGTGTTCAACACCGAACTCACGATTATTAAACACAAAGACTCACACTTTAGGAGCGTGATTTAATTCACACTGTGTCTTCCTGTTCTGCTTGAAATGTGTTTAATATTGAAATATTCCAGACATTTCCATCCAGCCTCACACTGCCATGCGTAATCACCACCATCACCACCATCATCACCATCATCATCACCACCACCATCATCACCATCATCACCACCACCACCATCACCACCATCATCACCATCATCATCACCACCATTACATTTACATTACATTTCTTCATTTATCAGACGCTTTTATCCAAAGCGACTTACAAATGAGACACACTCACACACCAATGGTAGCAGAGCTGCATGCAAGGTGCTAGCTTGCCATCGGGGGCAACTTAGGGTTCAGTGTCTTGCCCAAGGACACTTCGGCATGGGATCACCCGGGCCGGGATTCCAACCACCAACCCTACGATTAGTGGACAACCCGCTCAACCCACTGAGACACAGCCGCCCCACCACCATCATAATCACCATCATCATCACCATCATCAGGACTCACTATAAGCACATACCTGCGTGAAGTTGCCCCCCTCTCCCATCAACACAAAACGTCAGTTGTGCTGTAAAAATGTTCGTCTGTGCTGCTTTCGTTCAGGAGATATTAACAGATTAGTTAGATGTAAAACAGATGTTAGCGTTGACGAACAAAGCAGCCGGTCTGAGTCTTTTCTCTCACCACACGTGTGATCAAACGCGCCAGCGCTGAAGGCTAGCGAGCGGAATCACGGGGAGAGGACATCTTCAGTCTTTTAAAGACTTCACTGACAAAACCCAGTGTGTAAATGAATATCAGTCACCACGGACTGATGGTTGGCCGTACAAATGGATTTATTGCCAGGTGCAGGGAAGACGATGCTTTCCCTGACTTCCTTAATTACCACTGCGTCATACACCAACAAGCCTTCTGCACAACAATCATACACATGAAGAAGATCATGGATGTGGCCACAAAGATCTCCTGTTCTATATAAAACACGAATACAATCCTTTCTCTTAAAACATGACTCCCTGCTGCGTCTCCAGCTCTGACGCGAGGTTTTGGAAGGACAGAAGTCCGTGGTGACTTATATTCATTTACACACTGGGTTTTGTCAATAAAGTCTTTAAAAGACTGAAAATGTCCTCTCATATGTTTATTTGTGAACCATTCCATTGTAGATTTTGCTTTATGTTTTAGATCATTGTCTTGTTGGAAGACAAATCTCCATCCCAGTCTCAGGTCTTTTGCAGACTCCATCAGGTTTTCTTCCAGAATGGTCCTGTATTTGGCTCCATCCATCTTCCCATCAATTTTAACCATCTTCCCTGTCCCTGCTGAAGAAAAGCAGGCCCAAACCATGATGCTGCCACCACCATGTTTGACAGTGGGGATGGTGTGTTCAGGGTGATGAGCTGTGTGAAGAAAAGCAGGCCCAAACCATGATGCTGCCTGATACTCTTCCATAAAGGCCAGATTTGTGCAGTATACGACTGATTGTTGTCCTATGGACAGAGTCTCCC
>JAFFST010054940.1:15070-25084 GCA_022414735.1 Noturus placidus | reverse complement strand
TCCCGAGAGAGTTTGCTGCACTGAAAGTAAAGGGGCTGAATAATTTTGCACGCCCAATTTTTCAGTGTTCAGGGTTCCACTTCATGATTGTGTCCCACCTGTTGTTGATTCTTCACAAAAAATGACAGTTTTATATCTTTATGTTTGAGGCCTGAAATGGGGCAAAAGGTCGAACAGTTCAAGGGGGCCGAATACTTTCACAAGGCACTGTAATTAATCTGTTAATATCTCCTGAACGAAAACAGCACAGACGAACATTTTGACAGCACAAACCGGCACCAACGATTGAGACTATTTTGCCTACGTTTTGTGTTTGGGGGGAGGACGACGACTTCACGCAGGTTAAGCACATGCATTATATAATATTTATAAAAGGTTTAACAGGTATATTTTTAAGTACAATTGTTTGTTCATGATTTTAAATGTTAAATCTAATATACAAAGAAATAAATACATACCATTCCTGCTGGAAAAAACCCCACCCCACAATAGGAACCATCAGAGAAATTTTCATGATTTCCACTACAAATACCATTATAACCATTAAAACCATTACCTGTCCTTAATATTCTCCACTAGACATAACATGCCACCAGAAGAAGCTAACATATTTCCAGTAGAGACCCCCAGGGAACATTACAGTTTCCATTAAAACCAATACAAGGGGTGTGTTGTAGGTTCTCTGCTCTGTTGCGGGATAAACCTCTGCGCAGCTCCTGGCAGAAGAAGATGGAGGCCAAGAGGGAGAAGGAGATGGTGAAGCAGTACCACCAACAGCTCAAAGATGTGAAGGCCAGAGAGAAGGAGGTGTGTGTGTGTATGTGTGTGTGTGTGTGTTAGAATGTATAAATGGATAAAGTATAGATCCATTCATAAGCGAATACAACACATCAGAATTGGTATAGTAACATGTCATGACCGAACTCCACCACAAGGTGGCGCCAAACTTCCTGCTTCGTGTTTGTGTTGCAGATAAACAGGTGAGTTTACAAAATAATGATAAAGTGACTCCAGTAGATTCCAGAGGCTGAGTGAAGGCGTTAATCGAGTCCTGTCCGCTAGAGTTGAATAATGTTTGCTCCAGATTTATTGTTGAACCTTGAGATGTTATAAAAATGGCGGGGACAGAAAAAAAAAAAATAAACATGTTTTATAGGAGAAGAGGAAGAGACGGGAAGAAAATCTGAAGAGACGAGAGGAAAATGAGAAGAAAGCAGAGATTGTTCAATTGGTGAGACAGACACACACACACACACACACACACACACCTACAGATTTGTAATTTATTGTAGAAAATAGCTGACAGAATTAACGTTTTCTTAATTTTCACCCTTCCTTGGTAAGCCACGCCCACTCAAACTGTGAACCAATTTGTAGAGTGACATGCGAGATGAAAAAGTGCTTTGTGTTTGTGTTGTTCCGAAAGTGTTTAACATTCCGTGATGGATTTCCCCTGACTGGTCTATTCAGGGAAATTCACCAACATTTTATTGGCCTGGTAACGTCAGAGTTCCTGTGATCAGATTACGGCCCGATGAATTGCTTTATAGAGGATTAAAACCAGAGTGTGTAACTGTAATAAAAACACTGAATAATTTCTCACAGTGTTGATATGACGCCGTCGCACGATGGTTTTCCAGACGATGAAGGAAAGTTGACGCAGTTTTTTTCTTTTAAACGAAATGTTCACTAATCGCTCCTTCTTCTCCACTTCCTGATCCTTTTCTCCAGATACGTAACACGGCCAAACTGAAACGCATGAAGAAGAAGCAGCTGAGGAAGATCGAGAAGCGAGATACGCTGTCTGTGCTGCAGAAAACTCCTCCCACCGTCAAAAAAGCCCCCAAAGGAGAATAAAAGATGAACAGACACTAAAGACATTAAAGTCGTTTAATTAAAGTGATGCATTTCACTTTACTGTGATATATAGACTGCACACACACACACACACACACACACAGTGGATGTGTACTGTAAATAAAATCGGTTGAGTGTGTGAGACAGGATGTAGAGTGGTGCTTGAAAGTTTGTGAACCCGTCAGATGTTCACATACTATTGCTGCTCACAGATGTGTAATACTGGATTCTTTTCCTCCATAAATCAATGACAGTATAATAGATATAGATGTATTTGATCTCATTTGATAATCGGGTTCTTTATCTACTTTTAGGTGAAAATCTGTTGATGTATTTATGCAGAATTGGAGAAAATTCTAAAGGGTTCACAAACTTTAATCACTTTAATCACTGTAGGTAGTTTTTTTGGCAAACATTAGTGGGACTTTTGTTTGAGGTGTTTAAGATCTAAACAAGCCGCATAAAGCCCGGTGCTTTCCTCTGAGGCGTGCTCTCGTCCTGAACTGTTACATTTCTGTTTACCAGACTCTAATCTGTTTCACTTTCTCTCTCTGTCTGTCTCTCTCTCTCTCTGTCTGTCTCTCTCTCTGTCTCTCTCTCTCTGTCTGTCTCTCTCTCTCGCTGTCTGTCTCTCTCTGTCTGTCTCTCTGTGTTTCTCTCTCTCTCTGTCTTTCTCTGTCTCACTCTCTCTCTGTCTGTCTCTCTCTGTCTCTCTCTCTTTCTCTCTGTCTCTCTCTTTCTCTCTGTCTCTCTCTCTCTCTCTCTCTCTCTCTCTCTCTCCAGTCACGTGTTTTATAAGTAAGCAGTAAACAATCACAGGGTGGTGTGATGAAGTGGACTTCCTGTTACCAACCTGAAGTCCATTAAAAATGTTTATTTAGTAAAGACTGTCGTTTTTGACCTGTTTATATTTACACTTTCTGGAGAAATAAGTTCCTGTTCTCATTTATGTTAAAGCAGCTATAAACATTCACTCCCTCACAGAGCTTTTCTTAATAATAATAATAAGAAGAATAATAAAGTTGTGCAGCTTGTGTTACTGAGTAAACGTGTAAACTGTCTCCTGAAGACGTGAAGTTCCAGCGTCACCTCTGACTGTTACAGCACTGACACTGGAGACTCCTTCCGTACACGTGAAATAAACATATTTCTCCTGACAGGAATCCTCACATCAGTGATTTGTTGAGCGGTTTATGAGGAGCATTTGCTGTACACGTCTCTGTGAACAAGCGGTTACTATAGCAACCATAATGTATTCGGATGAGAGCGTTAATATAAAGCTGCTACTGTCAGAGCCGCTGTTCTAGAGAACTCCCCAGCTTCTGACCCAATCACAGTCCAGCACTCAGCAGCAGTGTGGTTTAACTGTGATGTGATTTGAATCCACGTCTGCAGCGTTGAGAGCAGTGATGAGGTCAAACATTCTGCGGTGATGACCAGAAGGTTGTGAGTTTAAATCTCAGGTCTTAAGAGCGAGACTCTTATTCCTCATCTTCTCATCGTTATGATTGATTTAACTTTAGATTGTTGAAAACGCGTTAGTTCTGATGGATTTACGATGACAGGAATTCAAGCGCAAACATCTTGCACGCTGCAGCTTGTTATTTTCAGCCGTTGGTGGTTGGACTTCAGGTTTTGTTAAACGCCAGCTCTCCTCACGCCGTCCCTCAGTCCACATTCTGTGCACTGTTCAGTCACACCACTCACAGCTTTGTAAAGGTGTACGATGACGCAGGTGTGTGTTAATAACCAGTGGCTGTGTTCCTTGAGGAAGACAGATTCCTGTGTGTTCTTATTTTAGAGAAAATACTTTACAATCATTCCTCTTTCACTTATTTATAAACATGTTGCACGAGAGGAGTTGACCTGCCCTCAGGACTTCCCCCATCGTTTTTATACTCTATAAAAGAAATTAGAAGGAAGTAGAAGGCAGCAGAGAGACGAGCAGACACAACAGAAGGTCTAACGAGAGAAGATGGCTACACGAGTCCGTGCCCCGGTACGTCATGTTTATTTCAGTATTCAGTGTTTTACAGTTAATATAACGCAGACTTTCTTGCTCAGATTTTTACTCTTGTGGCATGTTTTCCTGATAGAGAGACTCTTATATCAGAGACACTTTATAAGCTTTAGAAGTTTTTATATTCAAGATTTACTGAATAAATATGAAAAAATATTATTCATATGGATCTGGTGTAAAACTTATTTCTGTTTAATTGCACATTCTTCCCATTTCTCTCTCTCTCTCTCTCTCTCCCTCTCTCTCTCTCTCTCTCTCTCTCTCTCTCTCTCTCCCTCTCTCTCTCCCTCTCTCTCTCTCTCTCTCTCTCTCTCTCTCTCTCTCTCTCTCTCTCTCTCTCTCTCTTTGTCCCTCTTGCTCTTTCTCTCTCTCTCTCTCGCTCTCTCTCACTCTCTCCCCCTCTCTCTCTCTCTCCCTCTCTTTGTCCGTCTCGCTCTTTCTTTCTCTCTCTCTCTGTCCCTCTCTCTCTCTCTCTCTCTCTCTCTTTGTCCCTCTTGCTCTTTCTCTCTCTCTCTCTCTCTCTCTCTCTCTCTCCCTCTCTCTCTCTCTCTCTCTCAGCAATGTGAGGTTTTGCCAAAAGCCAGCTCTCCTGACGTTGTCCCTCAGTCCAAATTTCATGAACAGTTCAGTCACACCACTCACAGCTTTCTAAAGGTGCATGATGACGCCTCAGGATCTCCTCAGCCTGATGACATTGACGTGAAGGTGTTCGACGCTTCTAAGAACGTCAACATCCCAATGAACCTGAAGAGCACAGACACCGTTGACACACTGATCAAGAAGTACCAGCAGATGAGGCCTGAGCCGGGGAAAGATCTACGCCTTGCCTTCAACGGCAAACCAGTTGCAGCGCACGCGATCCTGAGAGATCTCGGGGTGAAGCCCGGGGCCGTGTTCATCACCTTCCAGAGATGCCATGGAGGATAAGAGACCGGACATTACACCTCTCTTTTTATCCGTAAAATTAATCTGAAGTCGTTTCACTCCTGTCATGAATTTCATTCTCAGGTCTGCTTTAAAGTAAATCCGGGTAATTTATCTTTCATTATTCAGCATCAGAAATGATCAATAATATGTATATATTCCAGCGAACATGCAGAGATCTCATATCATTCAGTTCCTCTGAGTATGTGGGCTCATCACATTGTGTTCTGTTTCATGATTTAAAGTGAATTTGATCTCAGCTGATTAACCGTTATCACATTTACTGATCTTACTGTCACATTATTCCAAAGCTACTATTTTTCTAATATATCCATCTTATATTCTTCATAAAAATCAATAAATTCATCACAGAATTGAATAAACAGAAGTGTCTGATGTTTTATTTATTAAGTTTTGCTGTTATTTATCGGCCTTAATCACGGTCCATAATGAAGGTCTTGCGTTTATACTTACGCTGTCATCCAGACAAAACGTGAAAAACGTGAGGAGACACCGCGATACGAGGCGATGAGATCATTGGTAAAGATTCCTGACCTCTGTGTGCATACTATTAAATCAAATCAATTAAACCACAAATAAATAAGGAAGCAAAGAGAGAAATGACGTGTTAACTTTCATACTGTAAATAGTGCACTTATATAAAGCTTTTATCCAAAGCGCTTTACACTGTGTCTCATTCACCCATTCACACACACACACACACACACACACAAGCGTCCTGAACAAGAAATGTGTGCACACACTTAAAAATAAAGGTTCTGTAAAGGATATTTAATGGTTCTTATCCTCCAAAAAGTGCTTCACTTGGAACCGTTTCTGATAAGGTACATACATAAAGGTTATGTAAAACCTTTAAAGGTTCCTCCTAAAGGACAACCAAAGAGCCATTAAATGTTCAACATGTTCTAAGTGTCCGGATTTGATCCTGGGTGTGTTGATGCACGCGTTTAGAGTCTACAGCCTGGGAGATGCTCTGTAGTTCACACGGAGAGGCCAGTGACAGTCTCACTCACACGTGATGCACAAACTCATACTGAAGCTTCAACCGTGGATAGAATATAATTACTGATATTATCCTGTTTACGAACTCTCTCTCTAGACATTTTTACATAAACAAGAACATTGGAAATGTTTTGGTGTGTGAGTGCTAGTCTTGGTTTCTCCTGGTGCAGGATTCAAAAAGAAAACCAGTGAAATCACACTTTAAGACTTAGTCTGTTTATATCACTTCATCTCAGATCTATTAACAACAACAACAACATTATTATTATTATTATTATTATTATTATTATAATTATTATTATTATTATTATTATTATTATTATTAAAGACATTTCAAAACAAACACAAGACAATCACTATTTACTGACATTAAGTTTCGCTCCAAATCCTCCGAAATGGATTTAAGGTGCTTTCAGGGCTTATAATATGAGACCATTGTTGTTCTTTAGCCTTGTTGGGTTTGTACTGGGCTTTTCCCTCTCTTCTGCCTAAGACTCTTCACTTAGAGGAGGGACAAAGTGAAAATGTTAATAAGCATTCAGGGAATTTCCACAGGTGTCCTGTAGCCTGTGTATAGAACTCCCTGTGTATTTAAATTCAGGGCACCAAACTGAACCAGTCTCTGCATTTGAGAAAGAAGCCAATCAGACAGCAGCATGGCAGATGTGTGTCCTCCTCAGGTACGTGTTATTAGCTTGCTGTTTGAATCAGTAGTAATGTGTTAGCTTTATTACTCGAATATTCTAATGAAATGTCACATGCTACTACACTAACCTGTGTTTTCTAGAGTTTATACAGAAACATTTCTTTTACTAGTGACAGGGATGTTTCACTAAGAGCCAGTCACCGTGCAGCGTGTAGAGTTAACCGTGTGGAATTAGTGTGGGAAATAATTCAAAGTAAAAAGCATCATTTAGAAAGACACTTTTTAATGCATGTTTTTCCCCGTACCATGTTTCCTGTTAGAGAACATCAGGAACAATCTAGATCTCGATTTAAATCCATATTTAAACATATTTACACGAACTATTCATACTTTGATTTGATGAACAATTTGTTAAATAGATGTTTTAAGATTTCTAGTCATTCTCTGTGATGGTTAGGGTTTATATAACATTGATGGAAGGAGTCTCCAGTATCTTATTAACTTGAAGATAGAAAAAGAGGCTGGTGAAGGAACAATGTTTATAGCTGTTATAAAGTAAGCGAGAACAGGAACTGACTCATTTTGCAGACATTCTGCAACATGTAACTATAATGTAATTATAAATGGATAAAAAGTACAATGTGTTGTTCTTTAGTAAATGAACATTGTAATCGCTGGTGAATTGCTGTGGTGGACGAGGAATAAAACACTTGTGGACGTGCTGTTAGAGGAAAATAATCAATGTTGAGGTGTTATCAGTGACTCCGCTACATCACACCGCCCCAGTGTAGATTATTCTTCTTTAACAGCACCACAGGTAGTGTCTTATTCCTTACATTCCTGGCCCATGTCAATGTTTGTCAATGTTTTGACATGCACCTTCTTCCCAATTCTCTCTTTTGTAGTGTCAAGACTACATCTTTGAGTGGGCGGATGTTGAGGAGCTTGTACTCGGCCCTCAGAACCAGTTTCATGAACAGTTCAGTCACACCACTCACAGCTTTCTAAAGGTGCATGATGACGCCCCAGGATCTCCTCAGCCTGATGACATTGACGTGAAGGTGTTCGACGCTTCTAAGAACTTCAACAACAAAATTAAGCTGAAGAGCACAGACACCGTTGACACACTGATCAAGAAGTACCAGCAGATGAGGCCTGAGCCGGGGAAAGATCTACGCCTTGCCTTCAACGGGAAACCAGTTGCAGCGCACGCGATCCTGAGAGATCTCGGGGTGAAGCCCGGGGCCGTGTTCATCACCTTCCAGAGATGCCATGGAGGATAAGAGACCGGACATTACACCTCTCTCTTTATAAAATCAAATCTGTTTTCACTTCTCACAAACCATCTCAGGTCTATTTTAAAATAAAACTGGGAACACGGGTTTATAGTGTTTAACCCTGTAGAGTTGCATTGCCTTTTAATTATTCACTGCCAGGAAATAAAATATATACAACACATACTAAACACGTCATCATACCTATATCTGTAGTGTAATATGATTTAAAACCCTTTACATTGAGTTTGTAGATATGTCTATACATTTCTGCCACTTGGTCTCGCTTTATATTTTTAACGTAAACCTTTCTTTTAATTTGTAATTCTTTCAGCTGTCTGTAATTATCATGTCATTTACTGATGAACTGATTCACTGTATATTAACTTTTACATGTAATTCCTTGCATAACCTGGTTTAAAAGCTTTAATGTATTAAAAAGATTCACTGTGAAATCATGTTGGGTTTTTTTTTTAACTGCTGAACAACAGGAGAAATAAATACACCGAATTTGCTAGAACCCTTTAAAGGAAAGTGAAAACCCAGTTGATCTGCTCTATTAAAAGTGCTGTGGTAAATTTCTGGTGGTTTCCAGCAGGCACGTTTCTTCTGTTGGTGTTCCTGATGGCAGAATGCCATGCACGCTAACAGGTCTCTTCCTTTAAATGCTCTATATTCCTTTAAATGCTCTATATAGCGAGAAATAAGTGTTGGATAAGAAATGCATGTCTATGCACTATATGGACAAACATCTGTGGACATCACAAAACCCTGACCTCAACCCCATTGAACACCTTTGGGCTGAACTGGAGTCTCCTCACATCACCATCACCATCAGACCTGAACCCCACGAACGCTCTCGTAGCTGAATGAACAATAATCCCAACAGCCACGCCCCAAAATCTAGTGGAAATCCTTCCCAGAAGAGTGGAGCATGTTGTAACAGTAAAGGGGCACTCGCTCCATATTAATGCTCATCATTGTAAAATGGGCGCACATGGGTGGGATCAGGTGTCCACATAGACATGCTGCCTTTTTGCTGTAGTGTTTGTACATCATGTGTCAGCCGAAATGAACCAGTTGAAGGTCGGGTGATTTCCAGAGCTGCTGTAGTTTCTCTTTCAGTTTCCAAATAGTAAGTCAGGTGATTTCAAGGATGAAGACAATTCAAGTGCACAACCTGTGCATTAAAGCCTGTTTGCTGTGTGTGTGTGTGTGTGTGTGTGTGGGTGTGTGTTCTACTTGCACTGAATGATTCTTGAATGATACACATACAATGACCAGCTATAAATATACTTTACAGTTTGTTCCACTTTGACCCCTCTGGGCTACTGAAACATGCATGTTTATACAGATCATGTGACACTTTTACACGTGTATCTGCACGTATCAGTAAATTCAAAATCCAATTTAAAAAGACGTGACGCTTTTAATAACAATTCGAGCCTCTTGTTATTACTTTTATTTCTCAGTTGTCCTCCCGGTTTGTTGAATAAAAGCTGAAACTGTTCTACTGTCTGATGCTTTAATGAATATGAGATTTTCAAATATATATAAATCTTTATAGATGGTGTCACTGTCATCTTTATAATGTATGTTGTAGTTTAAAAATATTTATATATATTCTTTTAAATGACTGAGGTAAGAACATTTGTCAGTGTAAAAAGGCTGATAATTACCTCAGCTCAGAAGCTAACTAGCTAACTGCTATTCAAAATATGACACAATGCTATTGCGCGGGAATTAAACTGATTTATTTATTAAGACTGTTGTCAGGGTAATAGTTGTACACATTTAATGGTTTAAAAATCCTCTCAGGAATCAGTCAGGATAGCTTGTGTCCAGCTATCACTTGTGTTGCACACTTTAAAACGAGTAAAGCATGTTCGGTCATGTAGCTTCTTTATTAATTCACCGTTGTCTTTATGTTCTGTAATTAATTACAAGACATATGAATCATTAGAGACCAGAACACATGCTGCCCCAGTGCAGCTCAACATCATGGGAAGTGATGTTCGTGCTCTGTGTGTTCGCTGTGTTTTTCCCCTACCACTGGTCATCAGCGCCCTCTATTGATAGTCTTTATGTCTCTCATCACGACTAATCTTTCAACGGTAATTGTTCACTAATTATAATAAAAAAAGTACAGGCCTCCAGTCTTACTGATCACTGTCAATACCATCCATCTTCAACCGCTTACTCCTTTTCAGGGTCACGGGGGAACCTGGAGCCTATCCCAGGGAGCATCGGGCACAAGGCGGGGTACACCC
>JAFFST010054939.1:2820-14830 GCA_022414735.1 Noturus placidus | reverse complement strand
ACTTAAGTGTGACAAACATGCAAAGGAACAGGAAATGAGGAAGGGGGCAAACACTTTTTCACACCACTGTACATCACTCATCCACGTTAGCTGATTAGCTTGTTGCTAATAAAATATGAACATGGGGCTGTCCAGTTTCCCAGTTCATCTGTCGAACATGCCGAGTTCGAAAATGACATCAATCTGCCCGGCTATTTAGGGTTTAAGATATAATGCAGCATTATATAAACCTGTACCAATCCCATATCTCTGAAGTGATATCTAAACCTTTTGCTGTGAGCTCAGTGCTCAGCGAGGTGCTGTCTGTTTATCTTGGCGGGTTTTTTTTTGTGTTTGGGGGCAGCGTAGGCTGTAAAGTATGAGGTGTTGATCAGGTTAAGAAGGCTGTTTTCCCTTCATATTTGTTTAAACTTCTAAACATCCATTAAGAACATTTTAACACAAATATTAAATAATCAAATATAAACATGTACAATCTCGATTAGAACATTTTGAAAATCCCGTATAAAAACAATCAATTGAATCAACCAAATCCATCCATCCATCCATCCATCCATCTTCAACCGCTTACTCCTTTTCAGGGTCACGGGGAACCTGGAGTCTATCCCAGGAGGCATCGGGCACAAGGCAGGGTACACCCTGGACAGGGTGCCAGTCCATCGCAGGGCACAATCACATACACACTCACACACCCATTCATACTCTACAGACATTTTAGACACGACAATCAGCCTACCATGCATGTCTTTGGACTGGGGGAGGAAACCGGAGTACCCGGAGGAAACCCCCGACACACGGGGAGAACAAATCAAATGTGAAAATCGGCCAGCCCTACTGTATGTATAAATATGATTTCTGTAATAACGAACAATATAATGCAGCAATGCACTGAGAACTACCCTCCGCTTATATCATATCTCATTTTAATATAGCAACACTGTTCGGAAATGGATGCACATAATCTTTCATGGCTGGTGGGGAGAAGAAACCGTTTCCACATGACAACACGAAGCAGCCGTAGCATGTGTCACTAAGCAATTTGCATTCGATGATATAATTTCTTAATGTCTTTCTTAGCTTAACCTGCCGTGTGTTTGGAATATGGGTCATGCTGCAAGTTAATAAGCAAGTGAAAAAGTATTTGAGTGTCATCACATAACATGGTGTTGTCCAAATAAATGTGTGTGTGTCCTTGTGAAGGATCTCTCCTAAGCAAGGGAATGCTACTTCAGCTCTCAGCTCAGTGAGAAGGTGCTTTAGTGGAGGTGTGAGAGGCTCTCGCTCCCATCATCCATATAAATCAGTTCCACAAACACACACCTCTCTAAAACCCTCACACACAACCCTATACACTCAGATGCACACTCAAACAGGACCTCCTCCCACTCTCTCGGAGGTTCTCTGTCTCTCACCGTCCATCTCACCACATGTGATTTTCCCTCTCACTCATGAATGTCCGTATGGCTGTGCACATTTCACTTTCGCTTTCGAATTAGTGGCAATTCGTGGGCAGCAATCGCTTGAATGGTGGGTTCATTATTATTCTTAATGAAAAACACAACAACAAAACAGTACAATGACAAACTCGCTTATATTAAACATAGAACTTTTGAAACCAAATCTTCCGCCATGGTCTTGTCAGTCAGCTCGCTTCACTCTCTAAATGAAATCTGACTCCTGCTGGTCTGTGCTGCGACTCGGACACGTTCGGCTCATGCTTAATTGATCAAACGCGTTCAGTGTTTATCTGTAGCGTCCGTTCTCTAGCTGAACTAAATGATTTTTATTACTATAAAAAGGCAAAACGGGCGGTGGGCACGTGATGTAATTGGTGTGCGGCCCGAACACTGTGTAACACCAGTAACACCGTCTATCGTAGCAAGCCTAACCAGAAGTATACACCGTTTCCCATACGATGGAGCATGACATCATATGTACGTAATACGACGCTGCACGCAGTAACAGAACACCCAGAGCCAATGAAAATGTATTTCTTCTTGTAACCTGTAAACTTTAAAAAGTGGAGCTTGTGTAGCAGGGAAGCACGACAGTGATGCAAGGGGTTGGGGAAACTGGTGTGAATTGCTTTGAAGGTTTAGTTTAATTCAAGTTTATTGTCATTATATGCTGTATTTGCATGCTTGCAGTGTAACTTACGTCGTTTATTATAATGGGAGTGATCTATTTGTAACAAGGCCACGCTGCTCCTTAATTGGTGTTCGGGACTCAGACACAGTCTCAGTGTTTAAGTCTAGGCTGAAAACATATTAATTTACTCAAGCTTACCATGAATAGACTTTCTTTTACTCAAAGTACACAGTCTTGTCCATTACAGGATAGTAAGCATACCTAATAATCTCTCCCTCTCTTTATGGACATGCCAGTGATCCTGACCCTTTCTGCTCTCTGGACCTGCCTGATCTATCCTGATGCCCTACCTCTGGATGGAGCTCTCATCAGCTGCTTAGAATGGTGCTGCTTGAAGAATCATGGAAATGGTTTTGGACCTCAGTTCCACATGGACATTCTCGCTGTGGCTGCTGGGACTACGGTTGCTGCTGTGGCCTTAGGACTGCAATTACCACATACAATTTTGCACTAAAGTCTCCTTTAGTGAACATTGGACTAGTTCCACAAAACAGACTTCTTATAAAAGAGAGAGCAGAGAGGGTTAAGTGGCAGTTTGGCAGTGCTTGAACCCCCGACCTTCTAAGTAAACCAGAGCCTTAACCGTTGAGCCACCAATTCAATTCAATTTTAACACCGGACATTGTCTCAAAGCAGCTTTACAGAAACATTTAACACAGGATACAGATTTTAAATGTGTGAATTTATCCCTATTGAGTGAGCCGGTGGCGACGGTGGTGAAGAAAACCTCCCTAAGATGATATGAGGAAGAAACCTTGAGAGGATCCAGACGAGGAACCCATCATCATCTGGGTAACAACGTATAGTGTGAAAGTAAAGGGAAGTTCATTATGTTATATATATATATATATATATATATTAGGTTATAACATGAAGTCTAAAACCACTGTTTGCGTCTCTTAAATCTCACTTGAGATTTGTTTTTATTTGCTCAGGATTGTTTGTTTTTATTATTCTCTCACTTGTCTGATTCTCTCTACGCTTCAGTCCACATGCTCCTGTTCAGCTTCGTTCCACTGACACGCATGTTAAGCAGCACAGAGAAGAAGCGAAGGGAGAAAGAAAGAAAGAAATGAAATCAAATGAAATGAGGATTGCTTTCAATAGCAATCTAGAGGCTCAGAGGGGCCGGGGCAAGCACATGACATATCAAATATGGTGTGTGTGTGTGTACGTCTTACATTAGTTATTTCAGACACAAGACGTGCGTACAATTCTAAACTGCGCCGTGAACCTTCATTACTCACTATTCCTCCACCTAATGTTCTTCTTTTCCCGTCTTCCTCCCCTTCTGTTCATTTCTCCTCAATTCTTTCTTTCTCATGCTATCATTACCTCACACACACCCATATTAGAATATCTGTGGTCACTGGCATGTGACTAAAAAAAGGACAAGCTTCCAAATATAACTCGTCTCTGCATGCGTGAGGTAGTAATGATCAATGATAAGCTGCTTTTGCTTGTTGTTTGTATCTCAGCATGTAAAGCAGATCTATTTGCCAGTCAAATGTCAATTGTGGAGACAGCTGCAAGTCGTGACGAATGAGTAGCGAGGACAGATCATCAGTCTTTTCCTCTGTGTTTAATCTGGAGGGAAATACGAGAAAGTCTTGTACAAATGGTCTTCCAGTCAGGCGTATTATACCGAACAAAAACTAAACAAGAAAATGAAAAAATAATATATATATATATATATATATATATATACTTTATATACTGAAATGAATTTCGTTTCGATTTTTCCATGCTACACCGAGTTTCTAGACAGAGTTTCGTTTTGCAAATGGTGGCTGGCGGGAAACGATGAGTGTGTGGGAATATTCTGAATTTAACGCTTACACAACAAAAGCATGTGTCAAGTTTCTAATAATAACACGCTACACTGATGAAATCAAGGGAAAAAACCCCACCAACGGAAATGTGTCCCCTGCACAACAGCCGCGCACTAGCTTATCTCTAAATTATTCAATTACAAAAGTGAAAACTTAAAGGTAGAAAATGACAAAATCTTTTTTTAACTAATAGAAACCGCTGTAAAATGAAGTAAACTGAATTTTAAATGAAATGATGAGGTAATGTTTTTTTTTTTTAAAGAATAAATAAATAAATCAAAACTATATCACTGTAGAAAAGTATGTACTTTCCAGCATTGAGAATGTACTGATCTGGTGAAATTACACATAGGAAAAACGTGGTAATGATGAAAAGGTGGGTGATGGAAGAGATAACAGCATTCGTAGCAGGAGAATGGGGCAAGGTATTGAGGAAGGAGATGGGGACAGGAGATCAGGGCAGGATGTCAGAGTAGGAGAAAGGGTAAGAGATGAGGGTAGGAAGTTAGTGTAGGAGATTGAGGCAAGAGAGAAAAGCAGGAGATCGAGGCAGGACATCGGAGCAGGAGATAGAGGCAGGACATCGGGGTAGGAGACTGGGGAAGGAGATTTGGGCAGGAGATCGGGGTCGGAGATCGGAGCAGGAGATCGGGGTAGGAGATCGGGGCAGGAGATCGGGGCAGGAGATCGGGGCAGGAGATGGGGGCAGGAGATCGGGGTAGGAGATCGGGGTATGAGATCGGGGTAGGAGATTGGTGATGGAGATTGGTGATGGACAGTGAAGGTGGACTCTGACAGTTGAGGTCAGTATTTCACAGAATATGTGAAAATGTGTAAAAATAAATGCAGCCCGAAACCACACTGCCAAACCGTGTGTGTGTGTGTGTGTGTGTCCTCTCCCCCACAGATTGCTCGGGTCAGTATGAGTGGCTCCTATGTGTGTAATGTTCTCGTTGGACGCCCCCTCAGCCCGCATTATTGCGCAACTGCTGTATTGCGGCAACACACACAAACACACACACACACACACACACACACACACACACACGCGCGTGCATACCCTCACATGCATTAGCAATACTTAAATCCCAGATTCTGGTATAACTTCCCTGTGTCTATCAGTCTCCGTAAAGCAGGCCTGGCTTCCCTGCCTGTCAGTGTCAATAAAGGAGGTGTGGCTTCTTTCAACATGAATCAGTCATATAAATAATTGTTTTAATTCAATATTTATTTCAACTGCAGTGGGTCTCAGGACTACATTTCCTGGTGACCATAGAAACCGGGACACCACACGCTTACACAATATACTATATGTATTTCTTTCCATCCATCCATTTATCCATACTGCTTATCCTTTACATGGTCGTGGGGGATCGTAGAGCCTATAGCAGGGGACTAAGGGCACAAGGCAGCCATCAAAGGGAATAATGACACACCCATTCACACACTATGGACAATTCTGAAAAATGTCAATCAGCATACAACGCATGTCTTGGGACTGTAGGAGGAAACCAGGGTACCCGACAGAAACCCCCGGCAGAACATGCAAACAGGCAGGAGACGGGATTCGCACCACCAATCCCGGAGGTGCGAGGCAAACATGCTACGCCACAAAGTGACCGTGCCCCCTATTGTAATCATCTATTAAATGAAAAACAAATGTAGGCTCAATTGTCCTATAAACCTGATTAAATTTGAGTCTGAGGTGTCTCAAGATAAAAGATAACTCTGTCAGTCACGACATACAGTACATGCCATGTAGAGGAAAATACAACTGAAATGCATACTGTAGAAGATGACTTTTAGTGTGTTAGGCTTCATCGATGAAGTACAAATCGTGACGGAATCTATGTAAAATATGAATCATTTAAAAAGATCAAAATCCAGTTCATATCAGTTCATAAGAACCCCCTTTCTGAATGTGATATAAATGATGAAATTGCGAGAGGACAGGATAAAAATCCCAGCGTTAAAAAAAAAACCAAACAATCAATGAAGTGTTCGAGTTTCCCTCTGGTCCAGTGATGGAGAAATACCCGTTGCGACAGCCTACCCATGGGCTAACAAATATAATGCAATATCAGTTTCACACAGAAGTGTCTTCGAGGAGGCAGTAATAGTAATCCCAGTCTGCTGTACTGGGTAGAAGGACACTAGGCTTGAAGTGAGCACACTGAGTAATAAACAACCTGTGACCTTCTCCTAAACCTTCAGTGGGATTTGTAAGAGTAATAATCTAGTGTGGGGATTAATATATATTTAAGAAGTCCCAAAAATAATGTACAGACATATAAAACTACTGAATTAAAAGTTGAGTGTTTCTTGTACTTTTTTTTTTTTTTTTACTTTTCCTCAACTTCATAGATTACAATAATGAGATGAGATAAACATGCAATAATGGCACCAGCTCAGATTGCACTACAGACAAAAACAAATGTGTAATTTAAGACAAGGGAGCGGGGATGCGGTAAGTCATGTGAAGTGAGGCCACACACACACACACACACACACACACAATTGATACTGAGGGAAACAAAACCCTTATCTCTGCACATCTCTGGGGTTAACACTCCCTCCTGCTCTCTTTCTCTCTCTCTTTTCTATCTTTTTGTCACTATATCGCTCTTGTCATCTCTGTATAGTCTCTGTTCTGTTTCCGCCACAATTCAAACACACACACACACACACACACACACACACACACACACACACACACACATGTCTGTGTGTGTTGGGGGATTGATCTGTGCTTTCATCTCAGGGTGACACAAAATCCCACCCCTTTCTTGGCTGCACCTGCATACTGTGTGCTTGTGGTCTGTCTATGCGTGTGCGTGTGTGCGTGTGTGTGTGTGTTCCCTCTTTCTTAAAGCTCTGAAAATGTTCAAAAGGAGTCTATAAAAAGCAGCGACCATGGCTTCGGGTGCTCTCTTTCCCTCGTTTTCCGCAGAGCTCTCCTCCGAAACTGGGGCGTAAAAACCCAAGATCTCAGCTGTGGCTCAGCTCCATGATAAACATAGCAAATCAACTGCGCCTCATCTATAGAATGAGATCGGAACCTTGTCAAGCACTACGTGATGATCTTCGTTCCGGGAAACACACGCCGCACCGGATGTGAGAACTGTAGTTCTAAAGGCCTGGCCTTGAATAACACTTCAGTCACCTTGTAAAGAATTTCGTTTCAACTTCAGATTAGCGAAAACAGCTGAAGAAAAAAGCTCTGCTTCTTCCTTTTCAGAGTCTGCATATAAACACACAATTGAAAACTCGCCCTTTGTTTGTACACATATCATCTCGGTGCTCTAGTAATTTATCATTTGGACAGAAGTCCTCAAACTAGTTCCTAAGTTCCTACATTTTTGCCAGGATTCATTACAAAATACAGTAAAATCATGTTTCATGGCAAAAGAGTTCATACTGGACTGATACCATCAAGGGTACATCTTTATACCTTTAATATAGGAAGGTGCATGTGGTGTATATTAAATGTCTTTAAGGTCGAAATATGTGTCTCAAATTATTTTAAAAGCAGGATAAAGATACTTATTTAAAGGTACAATTATGTACCTTTTTGTGACACAACACCTGGAACAAGGAAATGTATAACCTTTATTTTTGAGAGTGTAGCTGGTGAAATCATGAGTATCGGCCAATTTCGATAAACATTCCTTTTAAAATGATTTTTTTTAGCTGGCGTACTGAAATGCATGAGAAAATACGTGGCTAAAAACACTACTTTCACACTTACATTGCAAATGTAATAAAGTCAAACGTATACGCATAATTTAAAAAAATCAACCCTAAGAAAAAATACAATCAAGTCTTTTTATATGTGAACATTTACAGCTCAAAAAAAAATCTTTTCCAAATCTGATTCCAATCTTTTCCATTTGTTGCAGGTTCAGCTCACATTCTGTCATTTATTTGTGATATCCTATCCGCCATTGTTTTTGCTTGTAACAACCAGATACCAGACCTGAGTAATGGATAGGAGCCATCTCTATATTTAACCTATCATTTATCTTTATAATTGATTTATTTGAACATTAATAATAATAATAATAATAATAATAATAATAATAATAATAATAATTAAAGCTGCAAGCAGCATTTTCAGGGGCCAAGCGTCCAGACTTGATGGGCCGCACAGTGACGGAAGCTTTTAACTTTGGACAAATGCTTCAAAAGTTTTAACTATAAACGTGCTTCCAAATTATTCCCATATTTGACCCAATGGTGGTGCTACACTTGACCCAAATTTGGTCAGAATGCTCCTTAGACCCTCTCCAATCACTGTGCCAGATCTGGCAACTTCCCATAGACACCATAGCCAGAAGAAAAAGTATGGTAGAATACAGTCCCCTAAAAAAAAAAAAAAAAAACGCACAGACAGTAACCTGATCTCAAGACTGAATCCCAGATCAAGATCCTATGTATTGAACACTGTGTTGCCAAAAACACAACATTAAACAATTGACATGTAAAGAAATGACATTTTCACTATGTTTTCACTATGCTTGTTAATATGGAATTCCCGAGCAAGAAATGAGAGATGTTTTACAGAGTGTCTCAGTGTACTGTGTAGCATTTTCATCTATCCTCATGACACTAGAGCATCAAAAGAAACCAAAACTATGGAAGGAATATGGATAGACACGCAGAAACCAGGAGACTACATGGAAGAAGCATCACCTTAAATTGCAGTGCAGGGTAATGAGATCAGGCCAAGTGATAAAATCCTTATTAAATCTCTAGTAAACTACTAGTGGTGACATTTTTATTAAAACAGACAGTGTAGTCTGCACATTTGCATAGCCATTGTTGCTTAATAGTGCAGAAAGATTACTTATGTGCAGAAAAAAGCCAGAAAATATGTTGCTATAAAGGTCAAGGCACAGAGTGCAGGATTGCATCCAGCCTATTGCATTACTTAATAATCAGTTACACCACAAAACATTATTCAGATGTAAAAGGAGACACGAATTAAGTATTTATTGAAGCCCTGGTCAAGAAATAGCTCAGTGACAGAGCAATGTGATTCATAATTAATGAATTACTCTGATAACTGATATACTTAAAAGAAAATACTAATAATGATTCAGTTATAGGTCGAGTACTAGAAGATATCACAAGGTGTTTTTAAATATAACTCTAGGTTCTGTTAGGACTCAAACATAGACATTCAAATTTCTGTGAAGTTGAATCATTCTAAGGGAACGTTCTAGCCTTAAAACTGTGTCTCTACACATTGTTAAGTGTACTAATAATTGCTATAATTGCTAATAGTGACTGTTAAGATAATACAGTGCTTTTAGGCGTACACATACCGTATTTTCCGCACTATAAGGCGCACCTAAAAGCATTAAATTTTCTCAAAAATCGGCCGTGCGCCTAATAATCCAGTGCGCCTTATGTGTGGACTGAGTTCCAAAATCTGTAAATATGTTGTGCGATTTATCTGTAAATCTGTAAATATGTTGCGCGTTATAACATGGTGCGCCTTATGTATTGGTCAAGTACAGAAATAGACCCCGTAATTGAGACTGTGCCTTATAGTGCGGAAAATACGGTACTTACACACATAGATAGTTCTTGTTCTACCTAACTTACTACTTTGTTCTATTTTTGTATGTTTTAATATGAGTGAAGTTCTGGATTTGTCGGTTCTAGATGACCGCCCAGACAAGGCATGCAACATTGCAGTCATCCCTCAAAATGAGAGAGATGCTGTCCGCAGTGATTGTGATAGTGATGGGTCAGATATAGATTATGAGGGGGAGACAGGCTATTCGCCAGACAGGCTGTTGAATGTACATACTGAACGTATGCAAACAGATCAGGACAGGAACAACCATATCAGTGATGATGACCTCCCCCTCACCACCACACTTGCCCCATCTCCTTCCGCTACCGGTAACAAAGTGCCAAGAGCCTCTACCTTCTAGACGGTGAAAAATAAAAATAAATAAAGTGGTCTGACAGGCCTGCCATAACTGTGATTCTGCAGTATACAGCCCAAATGCTGCAGAATTTTTAAAACAAAGCTGCCCAACCCCATAGGATGCTTTCCTACTAATGTATCCACACACCCTAAGAAAAACCACCATTGACTGTCCACCTCTACTCCACCCAGGCCAAGGACAAGCAAGTGTATCTGAGAATGGATGAGCTCCTTACATTCTATGAGCTGTGGCTCAGTCGGTAGAACGGGTTGTCCACTAATCCACTAATCGTAGGGTTGGCGGTTCGATTCCCGGCCCACATGACTCCACATGCCGAAGTGTCCTTGGGCAAGACACTGAACCCTAAGTTACCCCCGATGGCAATCTAGCACCTTGCATGCAGCTCTGCTACCATTGGTGTGTGAGTGAGTGCGTGTGTGAACAGGTGAATGAGACACAGTGTAAAGCGCTTTGGATAAAAGCGCTATGGATAAGTGCGCCATTTACCATTTTACCATTTATTAAATCTGGGCACGGCTCTGTTCCAAGAAGACACATGTACTGGTCACTTGTACACAGTGATGTACATAATGAAAGCAGTTCAGATGCAATGTGGAGAAATCGCTTTGATGAAATAATGGCTTCCCTTCATGTGGCTGACAACACAAAGATCACCGACGACCCATTTTTTAAAAGTTAGGCCCATCTTCTCAGCGCTCAATCAGTCATATAAAGTCATGCCATTTTAAGAATGGCTGTCAGTGGATGAGAGCATGATCCCACACTATGGCTAACATGGATGTGAGCAATTCATAAAAGGTTAACCAATCTGTTTTGGTTACAAGTTATGGATCTGTGCCTCATCCAGTGGTTACATGTATCACATGGAGCCATAGGGTGGATCCCATTCTTTCGTCCCTGAGACTGGGTTGGGACAGGGACCCAGTCTTGTTCTTGGTCTTGCAGAGCAAGCTCAAGGTTGCAAGTTCTTTCATGACAATCTCTTCACTTCACTTTGAAATCTTGATCAAATGACAAAAAGACGATCCAGGAGTTGTGGCAAAATCGTCTGCTTGATGTCCCATTCAAGACACAGAAAAGGAGCCTCTGAGGTTCTGTCCCAAGGATAAAAGTTGTTGGTTCTTTGGAAAGACAGTAACATTGTCACAATCGCAACAAATATGGAGAAGAAATACAGTCAGATCTGGTTCAAGCGATGGAACAAACAGCGACATGCCTTTGACAACATCCCACAACCCACAAACGTATTAACCGATACAATGAACACATGGGTGGTATTGACCTGCACAACCTACAGGTTTCGGGACACAATATGTCAATCAGGTCTAAGAAGTGATGGTGGCACATCTTTGCATGATCTCTCAACAGTGCTCTCGTAAACAGCTATTTATTTTACAGAGACATAATGGGAGAGACCACTAACCTGCTCACATTCTCACAAATAGTGGAACAATCTCTTGTGCAAAAGTTTGGCACAAAACCACGTAGCCATGGAAGGAGATCTTCACAAGCTGCTACTGTTCAAAATCTTCTCACTGGCCAATCAACACAATGCAGCAGTTCCAGAGATGTCACCATTGAGACAAATGCACTACCTATGTGAGAAAGGCAAAGTACCACTGCACGTCGAGTGCCTCAAAATAGACCATGGGCAGTAGAAAATGAGAAGAAAACCAATGATAAAAAGAAAAGTCAATAAAGGTTGATGAGAAGCAGTATAACAGACACTAATAATAAGAAGAGAAGTCAACAAAAGCGAGAAAGACAATCAGTGATATGCTATTTTTTGGAAAAGGTCCATTGATTCATGACATACTACAGTGGTGTGAAAAAGTGTTTGCCCCCTTCCTCATTTCCTGTTCCTTTGCATGTTTGTCACACTTAAGTGTTTCGGAACATCAAACCAATTTAAACAATAGTCAAGGACAACACAAGTAAATACAAAATGCAATTTGTAAATGAAGGTGTTTATTATTCAAGGTGAAAAAAAATCCAAACCATCATGGCCCTGTGTGAAAAAGTGATTGCCCCCCTAAACCTAATAACTGGTTGGGCCACCATTAGCAG
>JAFFST010054937.1:21956-34656 GCA_022414735.1 Noturus placidus | reverse complement strand
GAGTAAAAAGGAACAGGACGAACTGAAGAAGAAGGTGTGTGTGTGTGTGTGTGTGTGTGAGAGAGAGACAGAGAGAAAGTGTGTGTGGGTGGGTGTGTACACGTGAGCGCAGGCGCCTGCAGCATGGTGCATTATTCACTCTATAGATGTTACTCTGTGTGTTGTGGCTGGTGTTTAGTGCAGTGATTTACACACCGCTCTCTCCTGAAGTGTGTGTGTGAGGACCTCATCCAACTGGTCCTGAGTCACTGCATGACAACACACACTCGCACGCCCCAACACACACTCGCACGTAACACTATAATCTGAGATTGTGTTGTAGCATCTGAAATGCTGGCTGTTTAAAAACGAGCTAAATCATGCACAACACTGCAGGATATAAATATATCGAGTAATAATATTTGTGTGTGTGTGTGTGTGTGTGTGTGTGTTGAACAGGAGGACGAGAAAGCAGCTGCAGAAATCTATGAGGAATTCCTAGCTGCCTTTGAGGGAGGTGAAGGGCGAGTGAAAACTTTTGTCCGAGGAGGAATCGCCAACGCTACTAAAGGTAATAAACACCATCACACACACACACACACACACATGAACACTTACACAACCAGCACCACGTTTTAAAACTGTCTGAACAGCAGCTCTAACATGAACACACTTCATCATTAAACTCCAGCTGTATGTGTGCATGTGTGTGATAGAATAAAGCACATGTGGATGCTGAGGGTAAAGCTGGAGTGTGTGTGTGTGTCAGTGATGAAGCACACTGTATAACAAGTTTGCATGGTTTATATGTACAGAGGAAGCTACAGTCGATGATAAAAGAGGAAAACTTTACAAACCCAAATCTAAAATTCTGGAGGCGAAAACATTTTTACCGCTGGAGACTCCGCCCCAGTTTCTCACCTTAGACAAACGCAATGTGAGTTTCACTCCATTCCTGCTTTTTCTTCTACTTTTCACTTCCTCTCATTCATATGACGGAAAGGTAATGTTCTTCCTAAATTCTCTCAAGGCTTTGAAGAAAGCGGAGAAAGAGAAGAAAAAGAGCAACCTGGAGCTTTTCAAAGAAGAGCTGAAACAGTAAGCGTGTTCGCTGTGTGTGTGTGTGTGTGTGTGTGTGTGAGAGAGAGAGATAGACACAGATAAAATGTCCTTTTAAAAAACAAACAAACAAAAAACCCTGTGTGTAGAATCCAGGAGGAGCGAGATGAACGCCACCGGATGAAGGGACGAGTCAGTAGATTTGAGCCTCTGCCCAACGTGGAGGGAAGACGCTCCTGTAAGTTTTGTGTGGGTTTATTTGTGTGTGTGTGTGTGTGTGTGTGTGTGTGTGTACCATCATGGATTGGTGATGAGGTGTTTGTGCCGTTCCAGTTTTAGATGAATCTGCTCCAGGCTCACATGATGTTGGAGATCCTACAACTACAAACCTGTACCTGGGAAACATAAACCCTCAGGTCATTTACATTTATGATTATTTATACTGTATTTTATCCTGATTTTATTAAGAGGACTATACATGTATGAACTTGTTTTACACACACACTGTTCAATCCATAGCTTTAGAAGCCACACTGGAATATTTTGTTCCAGTTTTATGATCCATAACGTTAATCAGCCAATCAGCAGTGCAATGCATAACTCATGCAGACACGGCCAGCAGCTTCAGTTAATGTTCACATCGCCCTTCAGAAAGGGGATAAAATGTGACTGGTGATGTTGAGCGTGTCCTGGTTGTTGGTGTCAAACAGGCTGGTTTGAGTATTTCTAGAACTGCTGATCTCCTGGGATTTTCTCACACGACAGTCTCTAGAGTTCACTCAGAATGGTGTGATAAAGAAAAGAACATTCTGTGAATGTCAGTTCTGAGGACGGAACAGACCTTGTTGATGAGAGAGATCAGCGGAGAAGGTCCAGACTGGTCACAGGCTACAGTAACTCAGATAACCACTCTATCATTGTGCTGAGCAGAAAAGCGTCTCAGAATGCACAACACGGCAAACCTTGAAGTGGGTGGGTTTACAACTGCAGAAGACCACGTCGGGTTCCTCATCTGTCAGTCATGAACAGAAAGCTGAGGCTGCAGTGGGTACAGGCTCACCAACACTGGACAGCTGAAGACTGGATGAACTTCCTGGTCTGATGAATCACGGTTTCTGCTGAGGAACACAGATGGTCGGGTCAGGATTTGGCTCCCACAGCATGAATCCCTGGACCCGACCTGCCTTGTGTCACCAGTCCAGGCTGGTGGAGGTGGTGTTATGGTGTGGGGAATGTTTTCTTGGGACACTTTAGGACCAATCAATCAGGGCTTGAATGCACAGAGTATTTGAGTATTGTTGCTCGCCGTGTGCATCCCTTCATGGCCACAATTTACCTTCTAACGGCCACTTCTAACACAATAATGCACCATGTCACAAAGCAAAACTCGCCTCTGTCTGATCTGCAGGAATTGTGTGATGCAATCATGTCAACATGGAGCAGAATCTCAAAGGAACATCTTGTAGAACCCTTACCATAAAGAATTGAGGCAGTTTTGAGAGAAGAAGGAGACTCTACCTTACCCAGTATAGTGTTCCTAATAAAGTGCCCAGTGAGTGTTTATCAGTGTAAATGTTATACAGTTTAGATTAATAACAATAAAGTAATAATAATGTAAGCAGCAATTGAGTTCATTTTGAGTGTGTAGTGTCACTGGAACACACACACACAGTCGTGCGGTTGTAATAAACACTGTGAAAGCTCACACTGCTACATGACTGACACTGGAGTAATGAAGCTTTTTCAGATTCCACTGCGCATACACTTTACCACCGAATATCACTCCACACTGTACACCGTCCTCAATGAAAAATTAATGCTGTTTAAGTGGTGGGAAAGTGTGTGTGTGTGTGTGTGTGTGTAAAAGGTATGTTCTGTTGAACATTGTCATGTGTCCCTTGTCCAGTCGCACTGGGTTCTTTTTTGGTCACTGATGTTCGACTGAGTCCTGTTTGTGTGTTGTAGATGAACGAAGAGATGTTGTGTCAGGAGTTTGGACGCTACGGGCCATTGGCGAGTGTGAAGATCATGTGGCCCAGGACTGATGAAGAGAGAGCCCGAGAGAGAAACTGTGGTTTTGTGGCCTTCATGACGAGGAGAGATGCGGAACGAGCGCTTAAACACTTAAATGGTGTGTTTTTGTGTGTTCAACATTATTGTAAAAATAGCGTGTAAAACTGTCACTTTTTACACCACTCGACCCCGCGTCACTTTTTACACCACTCGGCCCCGCGTCACTTTTTACACCACTCGACCCCGCGTCACTTTTTACACCACTCGGCCCCGCGTCACTTTTTACACCACTCGGCCCCGCGTCACTTTTTACACCACTCGACCCTGAAATGAAAGCTGATCTTTTTTTCTTCTCCTCCCGTTAGTTTTAGTTTGAGTCTCTGATTAATTTAAGACCACACAGTTGACTTTCCTTCATGCCCGAGTGTAAATGTTGTGACTGACTGTTTCACCTGCAGCACATGCTGGAAAACAGATTTCTTCTCCACTTTTCAAACAGGTGTGTGTGTGTGTGCGGAACTAGAGCTTCATCCCCGTGCAGTGTTTAATGTTTTATTCTGGTTATGTCCTTTCAGGAAAAATGATAATGAACTTTGAAATGAAGCTGGGATGGGGCAAAGGAGTGCCAATTCCCCCCCACCCCATCTACATCCCTCCATCCATGATGGAGCACACGCTCCCTCCTCCACCTTCTGGTCTGCCCTTCAACGCTCAGCCCAAAGAGAGGCTGAAGAACCCCAACGCCCCCATGCCCCCACCTCCCAAGAACAAAGACGAGTTCGAGAAGGTAACTCGCTCCACACGGACGCCACAAAAACAATAAAGCTGTAATTAGCTCTGTCAAGTTAGTTAAGAGAACAAGGGTTTATTTTGAACAATGGGGTGAGTTCCTCACAGCTCCATCACGTCAGTCTGATCTCTGAGAGATTTATCACCATCTGATTGATGATCTAGATCAGTATGAGTACCTCAACATTAGTTAAAAAAAGCAGTAAAAACCCAACACCTCTTCCGAGTGAATAATTCTACTGCCATGTTGTCGGATTATAATCTCAGACGGAATTGATGAGGCTGCTGTGAGGAATAAACCCCAGTGAAAGTGGAATCCCTGTGAGTGTAGAGTAGTATAAACACTACACTGATATACACGGGTAAGTCATGTAGAATGAACCTTCACACATTTTTAGGTCTTGATGTTATTTTCAAAGCTGTATGATGTTGGATTTGTTGTTAGAGATGTAATTGCGTTAAGATGTTTGTAGACAGTGTGGTGTAAAAGTGTCAGTAGTTCAGTTATAAAGTTTTAAAACTGACCAGCGTAGACGTTTTGTTGTAGGTTAATGTTGCATATAGTGTTATGCTTGTTTCCTTTTTAACAATACTCACGTCTATTCTATGTTTATTATCTGATGTGACTTCATATCCAGACTCTGTCGCAAGCCATAGTCAAAGTGGTTATCCCAACAGAAAGGTACATGTTTCTCTTCTTCTCCAAATTCTTATCAAATGTAGACAAAATCTCTGTAGTTTATAAACGATTGGACATGTGAGCGCTACACAGGCTGTTCAGCTGAGCAACAGTTGAGGCAGAGCATGAATATGCACACACGCAGTCGCTCGTGCACACACACACACACACACACACACACACACACAGAAAACCCAAAGCTGATGAAAGTGCATATTAAAATTGGTCCTGAGCTAAACTAATATTATTGCACTTAGTGTATTAAACTTAAGTGTGTGTGTCTGGGTAAAACTGTCAAATACATTTTTGATGTTCTGTATGTTTATTTGTAACTGATGAGACTCGGATAGTTAAATTATGTATATTCTGGATTATACACATCTCCCCACAAACAGAGGTGAAAAACAAAACACACACCTGAGGGTATTGATAATGGGCCCTTCAGTGGTGTTACAGAGTATATATATACATACACACGCGCACACACACACAGAGCAGCATTTAAATACGTATGTAGAAGATTTAATGTATCAGTAACTGTGTTTCTTCTCCACAAAATGTGTGCTTTGGCGTTTGATAACACACTCAGTAAGAGTAGTGCTGACTACACACACACACAAGGCTGGATCAGTGTCAGCGTGAGCTGCAGGGTCTACTCGTGAACTCGAACCATTGTATAACTCTGGAATAGAGCGGGATCACAGTGATGACTCACACAAACCCCCAACACACACACCTGCTCACCTGCCTCTGGCTGATGCTCACCTGAACCGCTGCAGTAGGGTGGGTCAAAAACGCAGCACCCAATCCCTGTAGTGTCAGTGACCTTTGACCTTGGCCTTGGTGAGCAGCACCAGTTGAACTGCAGCAGCGAGGGACCAGGAAAACGTCACAGGACTGAGGATTGGGGAAAGTATACAGAATGACATCGGTATGATCGGCTCCAATGCTTTGTGACTGTGATTTTCTACATTTTGACCCAAAGCAATAAATCACCTTTACATGATAGATTTGTGCTAGAATTAATGTCCCTTTGGCCTGGTAATGAAGCCATTAGCATGAACAGGTGACGTTAAAGGCAATGTGCAGTGAGGGAGCAGTGCTGTTGGCATAGTGCCATTGTCCTCATTCTCACAGTGTGTGTGTTGTTACACTGCCAGTCAGTTTTAAACCTTCCACACTGCACTGTTCACTATTCACTCACCACTCAGTGTACTGGAATGCAGTCGTGTGTGTGTGTGAGAGCGAGAGAGAGAAGTTGTGAGAGATAATGCAGTAAGGTAGGGTGTGTATGTGAGAACGTGTGTGTGTGTGTGTGTGTGTTTTGGCGATGGCTCTGAATCCGTGTCTAACTGTGTTGCTTTTGTAGGAATTTGCTCTCTCTAATCCACCGGATGATCGAGTTTGTGGTGCGTGAAGGTCCTATGTTTGAGGCCATGATCATGAACAGAGAAATTAGCAACCCCTTGTACAGGTGAGCTTAATCACCTGTTACACTAAGCTCTTTACATGGCATTTCATTTCAATAAACAGGCTTTCATTCATTCTGAATTATACAGTCTAACATGGAGAGAATCAAAATAACACTCAGTCATGAACCTCACACAGCTGTGACAATAAAGAGGCTTCACCCTTCACATCTCTTTAAATAAATTACGTGTGTGTGTGTGTGCGCACAGGTTTTTATTTGAGAATCAGAGCCCGGCTCATGTGTATTATCGTTGGAAGTTGTATTCCATCCTGCAGGTAAGTCACTACACGCACATATATATACCCCCCCCCCCCCATGTTTGAGCTTGAACTCTGAAATGTCACACACAGGGAGATTCTCCGACTAAGTGGAGGACAGAGGACTTCAGGTTGTTTAAGAACGGCTCGTTGTGGCGACCGCCTCCTCTGAACCCGTACCTGCACGGCACACCTCAGGAGGAGGAGGAGCAGGAGGTGGAGAATGAAGATGAGGAGGAAGAAGGCATCAAGAAAGGATCTCTGAAAGACGAGTAGGATAATTAATACACATGAAGGCAAAACAAACAGAGGGAAGAATAGTAATTAACGTATGTATGTGTGTGTGTGTGTGTATATATAAATATATATGTATGTGTGTGTGTTTACAGTGAGAGAGATAAACTAGAGGAGATTCTGCGAGGTCTCACCCCCAGGAGGAGTGACGTTGCAGAGGCCATGCTGTTCTGTCTCACTCGCGCTGACGCTGCGGAGGAGATTGTCGAGTGCATCACAGAGTCTCTGTCCATCCTGAAAACCCCGCTTCCTAAAAAGGTCAGAACACCTCACACACACACACATGCTGTTAATTTTTGCGAAGTTTACTGTGTTTATAGTTAAAATTAAAAATTAATT
This sequence comes from Noturus placidus, assembly GCA_022414735.1. Taxonomy (NCBI): domain Eukaryota; kingdom Metazoa; phylum Chordata; class Actinopteri; order Siluriformes; family Ictaluridae; genus Noturus; species Noturus placidus. The sequence continues at coordinate 27,776 of JAFFST010054937.1, read as the reverse complement.
GTTTTCTTTAGTATTTTGTATGAAACAAAAAAGAGAAGACAGGAAGTAAAGATATTTAGTGTTACTTCTGTTTTGATTAATAATCTTTTTTTTTTTTTTTTATAATTTCTTCACAGATTGCGAGGTTATATTTGGTGTCTGATGTGTTGTATAACTCCTCGGCTAAAGTCGCTAACGCCTCCTATTATCGGAAATTGTATGTCAATTACGTAATTATTTTTCGGTGTCTCAATTTGTAAGCAGCATGATGTCATTAATTTGCTCTTTTTCTTTACCAGCTTTGAGATTAAACTGTCTCAGATATTCTCTGATCTCAACGCCACCTTTAAGACGATACAGGGCCACTTACAGTCTGAGAATTTTAAGGTACACCCTGCTGCTATATTTAAATATGTTAAGCAGCTGTTTGTGTGAGAGTCAGAGTTCCTGGATTTGGCATCCTGTGATCAGTGTGTGTTTACTTGTTGTTCTGCCGTGCGTGCGTGCGTGTCGGACCTGCCCCAGTCTTATACTAAAATGGAAATTGTTTAATAATGGTCTTTATCTTTTCAGCAAAGAGTGATGTCATGTTTCCGAGCGTGGGAGGACTGGGCTGTGTATCCTGATCCGTTCCTCATCAAACTCCAGAACATTTTCCTGGGTCTCGTCAGTCTCGAGCCCGAAAAGGAGGCAGAAGTGCCTGAGGTGAGGTTTTAACACCACAGCCATGTTCCACTTCTGTCCTTAATGTGTTCCTCTCCTCTTTCCCTCACTTTGATCTCCACCTGACTGAAGTGTGATTAAATATTTAATCACACAGAGGGGGGGGGGGGTACAGTGGGGGCTTGGTGGTTAAGGCTCTGGGTTACTGATCAGAAGGTCGGGGGTTCAAGCCCCAGTATTATCAATCTGCCACTGTTGGGCCCTTGAGCAAAGCCCTTAACCCTGTCTGCTCCAGGGGGCGCTGTATCATGTCTGACCCCAACTTCCTGACATGCTGGGGAATGCAAAGAAAAGAATTTAACTGTGCTGTAATGCATATGGGATTAATAAAGACTCATTATAATTTTAACCGGATTTACATCAAAGGTGTCCCTGATGTAATAAAATAAGCTAGTTATTCAGAAATTGTGTGTGTATCAGCCCACTGAACAGGTTGAGGATTTGGATGGTGCCCCCATCGTGGAAGAGGAGTTGGATGGAGCGCCTTTAGAGGATGTTGATGGAACACCAATTGATGGAGCTCCACTAGATGGCGCTGTACTGGACGACCTGGATGGGGTTCCAATAAAAGGATCAGAGGAAGAGCTGGACGGCCTTCCTCGTGAGTCTCTCACACATACACATACCTTCACTCTTCACTGACTACGCCCATTCAGCCATGTGTCCGGAGTAACAGACAGAGTGTGGTGAAATGACCAGGGCGAGTTGCCAGGAATTTTAATAATCCTTTTATCCAGAGGGGTGAAACTGATGTTATTTAAACCCTGATAAACAGGTTATTAGATACAGTAGAGGAGGAAGGTTTCAGTCTCAACATGATTGTTTAGACAGATCAGATGACGAAGGATTTACTTGAAAAAGAAACTCTTGTGTAGAAATAATCCCTGATTTGAGCTTTACCTGTTTAGTGGACGGACAGAGACCTGGGTTTAAAATGGCTCCATCTAAGTGGGAGGAAGTGGACGGATCTGCTCTCCAGGCTCAGGGTATTTATCATCATTTCTCTCACGTCCATCAGCTGTGTTCAGCTCTGTATCTGTGACTTTAAGATTTTATACTGATGTTTGTTTCACAGCTATAACTACGTCAAAGTGGGAAGTCTTCGATTTACCTGAGGAGTCTGAGAAAAGCGGCGAGAGGTAAAAATCGATGCTGGTTTATTTTATTTTTATTTAATCAGATCTGTTGTATGGAGGACCAAACCCGCAGGAATCACCTATAATAATGGGAAAATAAATAAAGGAATAAACGACTTGAGAAAACAAATATAAATCATTTATTTTTTATTAAATTTAATCCTGTATTTATTTGATTTTTATTCTTTTTAACTTTCATTTATTCTTATGTATTTTTTCCATTTGTTTTATTTATTTACGGGTTCATTTTTTACATATATTTATACCTGCATGCATTTATTTCCATATTTATTTATTTCAACATTTTATTTATTTATTTTTGTGTGTATACAGTGAACCCTCGCTGTATCGCGGTTCACCTTTCGCGGTCTCGCTGCTTCGCGGATTTGCATCGCGCATTGTGTTCTGCATTCTGATTGGCTAAACAGTCTCTCCGCTTCTCTACCTGTGTGTCAATAACGTTAAAAAAATAAAGGTTTCTACTTCGCGGATTTCACCTATCGCGGGTTCTTTTTGGAACGTAACCCCCGCGAAAAACGAGGGATAACTGTATATACTTACACGTCTGTCTTGTTTTATTTATATTTTTATTAATTTCAGCAGGTTTGCTCCTCCATACTGTTGATGTGTGGTTAGCGTTTAAACTGCTTATTGTTTCAGGACATGGTTGATCACTTGTGTCTTATTGCTTGTGAGTGTGAATGACTCAAACACTGTACGTTACAGGAAAACACACGAGGCTGATGTGAAGGAGACTGTGAAGAGTTCCTCGTCAGAACTGCAGTCTCAGCCTGCTAAAGAGGAACATCAGCAGGACTCTAAATCAGCCAAGCTTTCAGAGATGAGTGAAGAGAAACGCGCTAAGCTACGGGAGATTGAGGTGAATTTACTCATCACATGCTGTTTCGAGTACGGCCAGGAACTCTGTTAGATGTTTAATTACGGTTCTGTTTACAGCTCAAAGTGATGAAGTTTCAGGACGAGCTGGAATCTGGAAAACGGCCAAAAAAATCTGGCCAGAGTATTCAGGAACAGGTGGAGCTGTACAGGGACAAACTACTGCAGAGGGTTAGTCACACTTCTGATAGAGGGCGTGGTGTTCTGTGTGGGGGTGAATGCAGGGGTGTGTGGGTGTGTTCATGCAGGGGTAAATACAGCATTAATGCCACTTTTGATATTCGCTGTACAGTGAGTGTAATTTCATACTGCAGCTATATTTCTTCATGTTGCATGTTTTTTTCTCTCTCTCTCTCACACACACACACACACACCATGTTTCTGACTCTTGTGTATTTTTATAAAAGCATGGTATAAACATTCCTCTGTCCCGGTGGAGCTGCTATAAAACACACATGTAGCTGAATAAATTCAGGCTGAGAGTGAATCAATCATTCTCCTGAATCTTTATTGACCAATCAACACTTAGCACTGCAAGCTCCGCCCTAAGAATTTCCTCTGCTGGAAATACGGGGCTGTTTTGGATCTGCTGAAGTCTCTGTTTTATAACTTTTAGGAAAAGGAAAAAGAAGTGGAGAAAGACAAAGAGAAGGAAAAAGAGAAAAAGGACAAAGACAAATCTGATATAACTCATAAAGAGAAGGAAAAAGAGGACTCCTCGTTCAACAGAAAAGAAAAGTAAGTGACCAACTCCAGTGTCAGGGGGAATCAGCATCTGAAGCTGAAAGTGATGCAAATGAAATCCCTGTGTTGTGATTGGTTAGGAAGCGCAGACACAGTCCGTCACCCAGTCCGAGTCGCAGCAGCAGCGCCCGCCGTGTCCGATCTCCATCACCGCGCTCTGAGCGTTCCGACCGCTCTCACACCAAGGACAGCTCACGCTCCACCTACAGAGACTCGCCCAGAGACAGCAGCCGAAAATCCTCCAAACGGTCTGCTTCCCCTCCACCTCTTTTTCTAAGTTTCTCCACCTCTCTGTCTGTCTGTCTCCACCTGTCTGTCTCCATGTCCACCTCTGTCCCCGTCTCTCCCCGTTTGCCTGTCTGTCTCTGTCTCCGCCTGTCTGTCTCCGCCTGTCTGTCTCCGCCTGTCTGTCTCCATGCCTCCACATGCCTATTTCTGCCTCCACCTGTCTGTTTTTTTTGTCTCCACCAGTCTCCCTACAGCCACCTCTGTTCCTATGTCCATGTGTCTCCTCCTGTCTCCACCTATCTCCTGTCTCTGCCCATTTCCTTGTCCAGTCCTACTGTCTGTCTTTACATCCACCTCTCTCCATTGTTACCCCATTGTTACCTGTATTTGCACCTTTCTCCAACCCCCCCCCCCCCCCCCCCCGTAGCATCTGTGACATTAACGCTCAGTTCAATATGTTTTAGAAATTTTACACACTAAGAAAAGTATAAGCTTTTACACTGATCCAGAAAGGCAACATATAGATTAATTATACAGAATCCAATAATGGTGTAAAGAGATGTATTAAATATAGTGGTGTATTCCAGGGCTGATTATCAACACACCCTCGTGGTGGAATGGTACAGTCCATTAGCTCTGTTCTGGTCTGTGTAATTCTGACAGTTGTGTGTTTGTGTCTTTGTGTTCATGCCCCCCCCCCCACTTTCTCTGTCCTTTATTGTGCAGATCACCTTCTCCCTCCGCCACACCCAAACGCTCCCGCAGGTCCAGATCACGAACCCCCAAAAAATCCTCCAAGAAATCCCGTTCCCGTTCCCGCTCACCGCACCGCTCACACAAAAAATCCAAAAAGAGCAAACACTGAGAACTGTCTTCATATCTTCTGTGCCTCAGTTTCATCTCATCAGTGCGTGTAGGAAGCGTCCACATTTCTCCTCTTCCTCCATGAGGTTCAATTCCACATGCACGCCTGCAGTTCCGTGTGATCAGAGCTCTTCACCGGGGTTTATACCAGCCAGCTCTGCTCAAGTGCTCTCAGAACAATGTGGTGTTTTTAGTCCCTGCAAAAATGACGTAAATTAAAATAGTGTATGTTTCAGTTGTATAGATGTTTTGATTTTCAATAAAGACACAGCGTATGTGAACTTTCTTCTGAGACATGCTGATTTCTCTTTTATACGGAACGAGATTTTTTTCATATCTGATCACATTTACTGTGATGTTACAGTGGACACTGAAGTGTTTCCTTTACGGTCAGAAAAGAGCCTTGTGAAGGACCGCTGTCTTCAAACTGTCTCTGATATGGATGCGTGTGCATTGCTGGTTATCCATGGAGAAAACAAGCCCATAATTTTGTTCACCAACCAGCTCGCATGTGATGCTGCTGAGGTTTTCTTTCAGTGAAAGGAACAGTTTGGGCAAAAATGAAGTGTGCCAGTGATTCACGCATGCATATTTAATGCACTATTCCGAACTGGTGGCTATAAAAGCGCTGATTACTTATTCACGCCATTATCCATGTAGCTCCAGTCCACGTCTAATCAAGCAAACTTCTCATACTGAGCATGTCCAAGCTGATCCACCACATCTTGAGTAAAGGTGAACACTTCCCTTTTTTCTAAGCTGTTCCTTTAGCAGACTGAAAATTATTATTACCTGTAATATGATTTTTTTTGTGTGTATGATTATCTTGAAAGCAGCAGATAGTTTTAAGATCTCTCCAGAACTACAAAAACCCAACAGAATATGAGTGTTTTAAGTTTTAAAGACTGTTGAGGACACGATGTGGTGTAAAAAAATCCAATATCGAGCAGTTTGTAAAGAAAGCTGAAGCTGTTTGAGAGGCTTTAATTTCTGACTGTCCACTTGCAGAGTAACACTTAGGACAGGGGTCGGCAACCTGTACCACTCAAAGAGCCATTTGGACCCGTTTCCCACAGTAAAGAAAACACTGGGAGCCGCAAAACCCTTTTGACTTTTAAAATGAAATAACACTGCATATAATGTTTTTTTTTTTTTTGCCTTTATGCTATGTATAAACAAACTATAATGTGTTGCATTTATGAACTCAATGAACGACTGCAGAGAAAACAAAATTACATTTCTGCATGCA
>JAFFST010054936.1:255430-265437 GCA_022414735.1 Noturus placidus | reverse complement strand
TACTTGTGTTGTCCTTGACTATTGTTTAAATTGGTTTGATGTTCCGAAACACTTAAGTGTGACAAACATGCAAAGGAACAGGAAATGAGGAAGGGGGCAAGCACTTTTTCACACCACTGTATAAGTATAATAAATGTGTATGTGTGTGTGTGTGTGTGTGTGTGTGTGTGTGTATGTGTGTGCACTTGAGTCACCTCAGTTGCAGCTCACAGTGTAACACTGCAGTGAGCCACAGGCTGAGAATAGAAATGTGACCCACTGATATTACACACATTAGAGTTGTGACACACATTCCCACTGGAACATTCAACTGACCGTCTACACTGACCTTGGCTTGCACAATAAAATATCCAGTGTTTACTCACACATATAAAATAGTAACCTGTTATTTGTTATTTATGTCTAGAGGAAACGTTGGCGTTCTCCCTCGTGCATCTGAAAAAGGAATGTGACGCGTTAGTTAGTCAACAGAAATACAAAACAAGATATTGTAAATAAATAAATAAATAAATAACTCAAGCTGTAAAACGTGTATTCTTTGCACCTGCCATCTTTTCATAATCATTTTAATATTTCTATTATAATAATTTTTATTCTGTTTTTTGCACTTTCAAACAAACAAATAAAATACAACTGCCATTTTGTTGTTTTGAAACCTTGCAAAAAAAAATATAAAATACTAGTAATCATCATCATCATCATCACGGTCCACACCTTTGCAAATAGGGCCTGGTTGTCGTGGTAATACCAAAGGGCACATAACTACACTATCCATCAGCTCCAGCATGTCACATGCCTCACTAATCACTCTCACCTGTGGTCTAGTTCTTCAGTGTGTGCGTGCCACATTATCACTTATACTTCGTAGGTCTCTTGCCGTGCGTCCATAGTTCATATCAATGGTTCTCGTTAACACTGTTTTGTTTGTTTGGCTTTTTCTTCTCCAATAAGTTACCTACACTTGCATCTACCTCCAGTTCCATGAACCCGATTATTTATTTACATTTACATTTATTCATTTAGCAGACGCTTTTATCCAAAGCGACTTACAAATGAGACACACTCACACACCAATGGTAGCAGAGCTGCATGCAAGGTGCTAGCTTGCCATCGGGGGCAACTTAGGGTTCAGTGTCTTGCCCAAGGACACTTCGGCATGGGATCACCCGGGCCGGGATTCCAACCACCAACCCTACGATTAGTGGACAACCCGCTCTACCGACTGAGCCACATCGATCGCAGCGGACCATCACAGCAGCTGGATCAGGTTTGAACTTTTGCACCAAATGACGAACAACATGGGTTAAACGTGTGCTCAGTGTGACTGTTAAAAGACGTTATTCTGGTTTGGCAGTCCATAAGCCTGAGTTATTATACATGCCTTCTAAACTGGTTTTAATTTCGTTGTCATTTTGCCCATTCCTCTGGGATTAAATCAGCAGCTTGTTCTGACCTGCATACTTCTGTCTACCGATCAGTCATTATTATAAACCAGAGAAGTTCTTAAAAAAAAGATCTGTGAGATAAAACTCTCAGGGTTGCAGCTACACAAATATCGGCAAAATCACTGAATACAATAAACACGACACGAGGTGATTCTCCACTCAAACAACTGCGGGGGAAAACTACTGAAGTTTACTTCTCTAAGTAACACTTTCTCATTAAAACCCCCTTTTTTATGAACACTCAAAGACTCTCATTATTGGCACCACTAAGGGAAATAAATTTAAAGTGAATGCAAGTCCATTAAAAGAAACCTGTATTTTTACAGGCTCTTAATATTCAAAATTATTTTGCCTCTCAGTTTAATTGCGCACATATTGACGTCACTTTCCCGCCGGAACACGCCCCCTGCGGTCGGCCTGAGTGGCAAAACATCAAGCAAAACGGCTGGTTTTCATAGAAGCTGTGAAAACGCTAGTATACCTAACGATTATCATCTTAAATTAAAGGTGATTGGACTCAACAGTGACCCTTTCAACTTGCCCAAGAACCTGTAGTCCATGGACATTGGCATGTGGCCAGAAATTGGTTTTCCCGACATTTATATGTACCTGAAGCTACAAAAACCTTGACGCTTGGTCCTTCTTCGAGGTGGTTGTATGTACAGATATTTTGAGTTTATTCTATAATTGTATCATGTAAAGCACAAGCCAGCTAGTCCTAGTTTGTTTGAATCGATCACACAAGAGCTTTTTCCCATTTTACACGTGTTTTTATCGGTGTTTTCGCAGAATTCATGCTGTACACTAACGCTGCCGCTCAATCTTTTTGCCATGCAGTGGGCGTGTCCACAGCGAGTTCCGGCTACCGTGACGTCACGTGCATACCCTCTATAAAGTCCCTGTCTCGTCCATCATATATAACACATAAGAGATGCATAATTGATTTAAAAATCACTTAAACTGTTAAAAATAACATTAAGCACAATCCAGACATCCAAAGATGTCATAGATTTAGTTCTCAGGGTTCTGAACTTCATTAGCATCATTAGAGTTACAGTGTGAATCATATGGAGTGGATAGACGAGACTAAATCATGAACATCATGATGGCGAATGTGTGAAGTAAATCCCTCTAAACCCCCTGGCCATGGAGTGTTGAAAGCTTCAGCCTGTTTTGCTGGTGGTCCAGAGGTTCTTGTGCGGATCGATTGCATGATTAATTCTGCAGTGTACCACGATGTTTCAGCCCAAAACCTGGATGCCTCTGCTTGGAGGCTGTAGATTGATATTTCAACAGGATAATGACCCCAAACCTGCACAGAAATGTTTTGTAATGACCATTTTACCCACTGAAAGTGAAGTCTATTAAAACCATGTGGTCTGAATTGAAGACAGCATCCATGTGGGCAAATATAAGAATATAAAGGAACTCGAACTAGATTTGGTGACTTTTTATACCCCATTAGTGATATTTCAACAATGCTTATATCCTTATAACATGCTGCTTATACAATTCGAGAGAGCAGGTTTACTCGCTTCAGAACTAGTGTGTAAAGCCAACGACCAATCACTGCTCACCATTGTTCCTACTGACCAATCACTGCTCACCATTGTTCCTACTGACCAATCACTGCTCACCATTGTTCCTACTGACCAATCACTGCTCACTATTGTTCATACAAACCAATCACTGCTCACCATTGTTCCTACTGACCAATCACTGCTCACCATTATTTGTCCACACCTGCAATTCTTTGTTCTAAACTCTCATCTTGGTAATATTTATAGTAATAAAAGTGCGTGTTTCCTTCCATAACCCTTTTCTTAGTGTCTATTTCCCAACTCCTCAGTGCCACTGTTCCGTTTAGTCAGCGTTCTTAATTTACATTATACAACTTTATAAATTCTTAAATATGTAAATGCTGGACTGTGACTAAAGATTTCCTCTTACTCTTTCAATATTTAACACGTTATTCATCTATTATTTTCTATTCTGAGGAACCTCTATTCTATTTTATACTAACTGCCTTCAGAAACTCGTGCTTCTTACTGCAACACTTTTGGATATGATCATGACGGCCAACAATTATTCAAATTAGCATATGACGTCATCCGACGATTTCTTAGTGTCTAGCTACTTTTCCTCCCTGAAAACAGTTAGTAACGCTCACTATATATATATATATATAGTAAACTGGTCATTGAAAACTTTTCTTCTTCTTCGTCTAAACAAACCCATCCGTTTGGCGCACGCCTGACATCATTTCCGGTTTATTTGTACCCGGAGCAGGCAGGTGCGCTCCCAGGTGTCAGGTTAACGCGCGCGCTTTTTTTTTCTCCAGGATGCGACCGCCTTAGCAACTTGACGCGCGCCCAAGAGTGGTTTGGGGTTTGGTTTTTGCGCATGCGCATGCGCAGCGCGCGCCGCACATCCGCCCGCTATATGAGACCGAACACGGGCATGTTTGAATTTTTTCAACAAAAAAAAAAAAACCCCAAAAAAACCAAACAGTCGTCGAGATGGACGGGACCGAGCCGACCCAGAGGAACTGTACGAGGAACGACACCGGAGCAGATCCGGGACAGGACAAGAAAAGCGGCTCGAATGAGCGCGTGACACTTAAGAAGGAAATCGGGTTGATGAGCGCGTGCGCTATTATTATAGGTAATGTACGTCTTTTACTCCTGTTCATTCCTGTGTGTGTGTGTGTGTGTGTGTGTGTGTGTGTGTGTGTGTGTGTGTGTGTGTGTGTTTTATTCATATTTCCGCTTTGCAACATATTAATCTGACAGCTTCAGAGACAGGTAGAGAACAAAAGGAAGCTGTGAACCATGTCAAAGTCATATGCAGGTTAGAGCAAAGTTTGTGCTCGTGCATGCTTTAGATATAATAACAATACTACTACTACTACTACTACTACTACTACTAATAATAATAATAATAAACAAGCACGTGCTGCTGAAGAAGAAAACTTCTTAAGTGGTGCTGCAGTAAACATCACTCACACACACACACACACACACACGCACACACACACACACACACACTCTCATCCTCGCGCAGTATTGCATCATTAGGAAGTTGAACTTGAGCTAGATCGCCTACGTGGCTACAATGTCCTTCGCCACGTATTCTCTCAAGCACATCTGGCACACATCTCCAGCACGACTACAGAACCCGAACCAAATCCTGCTTTTATAGCCTCTACGCTTTGCCAGGGGTCCAAGAACCGAACCTCTATAGTTTGTCCTTATTAGTATTTTTACTACTACTGCTGAGGGAGTGAACTCGGAAGAGCACGTGCATGCAGAGACACGTTCAATACTAAGACTCCACGTGCCTTCTTATCTGTTCTTCTTATACAGTACTGTAATGCATAATGGTTGATAGTAATAACATATATATATATATAATCAGTTTGGTGTTACATCATCATAATAATAATAATAGTTATGCATTTACAGTCTCAGAGAAAAGTGTACACCTTTTTGTACCTGTTGCATCTTTTTCGTAGAAAGATGCATACAGTGTGCCTTTAAAGATTTAGTCTTACAACTAATTATGGCACATTTATATTATATTTTTATCATACACTATAATCCAGATGAAAGACGCACACTAAAGCACGAGTTCCCAAACTCTTTTCGGGTAAATGACCCTAAATCTTCCGATAACCCCCCCTGTTCGTTCTTCTTGTCTTCTGCTTTTCCTCTGATTCAGAGTCGGTCCGTGTTTTCAAGACGGTAGATGGATGGACACGTTCGTCCATTTTTATTGCCGAACCCCTCCACTACTGCACGTCATTTACATGCAGCTCTTAATTTAAACGTAGCGTGTTTGGATCCGACCCACGACCACGTCTCAAACCAGTCGCCTACTCGATATCCATCGTTCTAGATAGAGCGCTGTGCATAAATGAATATAAACATAGGAAGAGACCGTGAGTTGCTCTCACGGCCCCATTTGTACATCAGGTGACCTTTTAACATGACATGTCTGACGGTTAGAATTTAGTACTATCTTCAAGAGTAGCTCTCACGGCAGTCAAGCTCTCGGTCTTGCACTTGATCTGTGGAACAGTTTCAGAATACGTTGCATCGTAAGACACATTGCAGCGTTACGCTCGTAATGGATCTTCGCTGGTCCGTCTGTGTTGCTACTGGCTCCAGTTCAACGAACCGCAGAGGTCATGCGTCTGAGCTTTCTCAAATATAACTCGCATCAGGATCATGAAAGGGGGAAAAAAAAAAAAAAACATTAAAGTTATTTATATCTTTCCGGTTAATACGTTAAATCTTTAGATTGCTATTGAGATATTAAATTGACGGTAAGACACTAGGTGACTGCACCGTGTATTTTGGATACTGTGGACTTTTCAAATGTGTATTTATTTATGCAAATGAGGCTTTGTCTAATGTGTAAATTTGCATAACTTACAGAGCTGTTTGTTTGTTTATTGATTAATCAAGAAAATAACAAATATAGGAGGTCATGTGAATAGTTTTTCATACCGTCCTTCAGTATATAACATAAATCCAGCAATTATCTGCGTTTTAAGGAATTTATGTGTAATAAGATGAGTGATAGCGATGGGAATGAATCTTTGGCTCTGAATGAAATAATATTTGATTTTGAGAAAATCGAATTATATATTAATACGGTTTCATTTATAAATCACATTATATATACAGTGGTACCTCTACCTACGAGCAGCTCCACCTACGAGATTTTCGACCTACGAGATGGAACACGGGGCAAATTTCTGCTCGACCAACGAGCTGAGGTTCGAGCTACGAGATGGGAAAATTTCGAAGATTGAAGATTTTGAATTTACAGTAGATATGTAATCGTATTATATGCAATCGTAGGGTGTCCTTGGGCATGACACTGAACCCTAAGTTGCCCCCGATGGCAAGTTAGCACCTTGCATCGCAGCTCTGCTACCATTGGTGTGTGAATGGGTGAATGAGACACAGTGTAAAGCGCTTTGGATAAAAGCGCTATATAAGTGCGCCATTTACCATTCATTTTGGCTGTCTATGATTCATAATTATTTATAATATAAAGTAGAATATGTAAAGAAAGTGCAATTTTAGTTAATGTTACGTAAGATAAATGTTTAGTGCAATACGTAAAGTACGGTATCGTAACTGTGCGATTCAAGTTTACCGCCGTCTCCATGCCTCCCCCCCTCCCTCCTCCTGCTCAGCCTTCGCTACCGTAGCTGATACAGTATCCATACGTAAGTACCCACAGAATTACCTGTTCAATGTCTATTTCCTTCTTTTATGATTACAGTACAGTACAGGTATTTAAACTGCATTAATTACACATAGGTTTGTATGGGAAAACATGCCTTTTTATATGTAGTACAGTGTTTTGGGGGAATTTTAAAGGGTTGGAACCAATTAAATTTTTTTCCTTTATTTTAAATGGGAATAATTCGATCGACTTACGAGATGATCGACGAACGAGCTAGGTTATGGAACGAATTAATCTCGTAGGTCGAGGTACCACTGTATATATATATATATATAAGGGGCGCACGGTGGCTTAGTGGTTAGCACGTCCGCCTCACACCTCCAGCGTCCAGGGTTTGAGTCCCGCCTGGACCATGTGTGGGCGGAGTTTGCATGTTCTCTGGGTTTCCTTCGGGTACTCCGGTTTCCTCCCCCAGTCCAAACACATGCGTGTTAGGCTGATGGGCGTGTCTAAAGTGTCCGTAGTGTATGAATGGGTGTGAGTGTGTATGTGATTGTGCCCTGTGATGGACTGGCACTCTGTCCAGGGTGTACCCCGCCTTGTGCCCGATGCTCCCTGGGATAGACTCCAGGTTCCCCGTGACCCTGAAAAGGAGTAAGCAGTAGAAGATGGATGGATATATATATTTCAGGAAAAAAGCTTGTATACGACGTGCTGTGGTGTGATTGTGCCAAGGAGGCGGAGCTTAAAGCCTTCTTTAAAGTTGTTAAGGAAATGACTACAAGTTTAAGAGATGACGTTATAGATTCAGAGTATTCAAAAATCTGGAAAACAGTTAACCAAATGAACAATAATTCTCCTGCCTTAAGGCATATTACAGGATTCAGTAAGAAGGAAGTGAAAGTCCCGAGGTACCCGAGGGTTAATAATACACGGTGGCTGTTGAATGACCTTCATGAGAAGGTGTTATCGCAAAAGCTGGATCTCAGACACTCCGAAAATATTGGATATTTCCATGCAGTTCAGATAAAGGTCGTGTTTACTCAGGGATCTTTACTTCGACGGCTTTTGTTTTTATTCTGAATTGAAACGTCGATTTCTGATTTTACGCTTTGGCTTTATTCGAAACACAACAGAAGCCTAGGTACATTTACAATAGCCTACACTCTGTTAGTAAACACAGTATGGTCCCTTATTGAAATTCCCACGACGCTTCAAGCTGGGGTCTGCCATGCCCGGTCTGAATGCCGGAGTTTGATGGACTATCCGCAGGTCTACAGGTCAACATGCTGAGGTCCGTTTAAATGAAAGAAAGCCTCTGACGTCGTGGCCGAGCGCCAGACACGAGAGACGTGTTCGTTCTATACAAATCTTACATGTTCGGTAGAAACAGACCAAATACATGCTTCCTTCCTGCCCTGCGTCTTTATTTCCGAAAGAAAGAATCGTTGTCCGTAAGAAATCAAGGATGAACGGGCGTAATGGAGATGTTTAGTTCGGTACAAATAACCGGGAAAGACCGCGCCAGTGTTTGTCTGTCAGAAGGCTGAGAACTGGAAGGACTGGAAGGACCAGGTCATCTGTCAGAGAAGCATCACCAGTTTAGAGCACGCTAGTCACCTGAAGACGCGAGAAAAGAACACCAGACCAGTTCAGGCACATGTCTGACGCTGAACTCAACAGTGGCTGGAAAAAGGATAATTAGAGAATAATTAAAGGATCAAAGATGGTGGAAATAAACATAATCACAGTTCCAGCAACCGCTGTCAACTGTGTAATGACTCGTCTTGTTCTACATGACTCTTGTAGACAGTTAACCCTTTCAGGGGTTTTAAAATGATTTAAAAACATATCTTTAACTGTTTTTTATTAATCTTTTTAAAATCTTAAAAACCTCCCGGGTTCAAACCCCACGTCTGCAGAGCTTGCATGTTCTCCCCATGTTTCGGGGGATTCCTCCGGGTACTCCGGGTTTCCTCCCCCCGTCCAAAGACTTAAATTGTAGGCTGTCTGGCATTTCCAAATTGTCCGTAGTGTGTGAAGGTGTGCGCAATTGTGCCCCGTGATGGACCGTCCCCCAGTCCAGGGTGTCCCCCGCCTCGTACCCTGAGTTCCCTGGGATAGGTTCCAGGCTCCCCACGACCCTGTCTACAATAACCAGGATGGATGGATGGATGTAATATAGCACATCATATCAATTTGAACTTTTTCTAAATATCAGGTAACTGGATTGCCCATGTGCCGGAAAGCCATGAGCAAAATTATATTAGAAAAATATTGTATGTTGATGAAGGGGCGCACGGTGGCTTAGTGGTTAGCACGTTCGCCTCACACCTCCAGGGTCCGGGGTTCGAGTCCCGCCAGGGCCATGTGTGGGCGGAGTTTGCATGTTCTCCCCGTGTGTCGGGGGTTTCCTCCGGGTACTCCGGTTTCCTCCCCCCAGTCCAAAGACATGCATGGTAGGCTGATTGGCATGTCTAAAGTGTCCGTAGTGTATGAATGTGTGTGTGTGTGTGTGTGATTGTGCCCTGTGATGGACTGGCACTCTGTCCAGGGTGTACCCCGCCTTGTGCCCGATGCTCCCTGGGACAGACTCCAGGTTCCCCCGTGACCCTGATAAAGGAGTAAGCGGTTGAAGATGGATGGATGGATGGATGTTGATAACCACAATTATGGGAAAAATAATGTTTGAATAATATATGTCAATATCTTGCTAATAGAACAAATTTACATAGGACTGTTGCATAAAAATCTTCAGCAAAAAGCAAAGGTAAGAGAGAGTTTGTTGGAGTGTGGCATTATTATTCCATATATAATAATTATATAATATATAATATTTCCTTTTTTAAAAATCTTTTTATTAATTTGGGATTTTAGGTCGGACGTTGCTTTGAGACCAGCTGAAATGCTGAATTTCACTCAAAGTCCCGAGGGATGTGAATGAATATAAACTGTATATTTTCCTTAAACAGCTTTATATTGACTCCATAAGTGTGAACACGATGCATGCAAGGGTTCCAAACAAGACAGCATGAAGACACCTCTTATAAACAGTACCGTAATATACATAAACAGTAATATGAATATAAGTTTGCTCTTGCACTTTAGTTCATTGTTTACATTCTTACTGTTTCCTCCCACTTCCTGCTCAAATAGCGATTTCCTGTGGTAAAGGAAAGTGGATTTCCCCAAATACGTCATACACACACGCACACATATGTATGATTTCCTGTTTACCCCTATCGTGAGAGAGGACGCTCTGTACTATCAACATCCATCCATCCATCCATCTTCAACCGCTTACTCCTTTTCAGGGTCACGGGGAACCTGGAGTCTATCCCAGGGAGCATCGGGCACAAG
>JAFFST010054936.1:242628-253420 GCA_022414735.1 Noturus placidus | reverse complement strand
TATATATATATATATATATATATCAATTATATACAGATGTGAAACAAGTTCAAAGGGGAAAAATGGTGGCTCTGTTATGCGGGGGGGGGGGGACTTTTTTTATATTGATAAGAGTGCACTGCAACGCAGTACAAAGTTCTTCTGACTGATCACCCGGTAGGCGTGGTCTCTTCCGGGATGACTCCGCCTTCTTCTACAGCATAAGGGCTCGCTGAACGGTTTAACAAGAATAACCGTGATTTCTGCTCGGAGGTTTGTTTAACTTGCGCCGTCGTGATTCTGTTAAACTCGTTACAGAGATTACCGAAGAATTTTACTGAAGAACCACAAATCATATTGTGGTTACAAAATGCCACAGTGACACTGTAAACGTAAAACTGTAAAAAAAAAAAAAGTATAAATAAATCAATACATTTTAAAACCAACAACAAAAAAAAAAACAAGGAAGACACGCCTCCCATATACTCAGACTCCGCCCTGTGCGCATACAGTACGTCTTGCACGACTTTTCTGAGATCAAATCTAGGGAATGTGATCACCTGACATAACTGTCACTCAGTGCGTTTACATGGACAACGATAATCCGATAATGAACCCGATTAAGACGATACCCTGATTAAGAAACTCACATGTAAACAAGGATTATTGATGACCTTAATCTGATTAGAGTCAGACTCGAAGTAAACACAAATGGAATTAAGACGTGTGGAGTTTTCCTGTTTTAGTCGCGTTATCGACGTGCGTTACAGACATGTACACACCGTAATCAGGCTATTAACGTCGCGTGGGAGTTTTCACCGCATATTGCGACAGGACACGATCACACACGGCAGCGCTCAACCGTTTGACGCAGACAAGAGAGCACGGTTGCGTCCCTAACCGCGTACTTACCTACATCGTAGGAAGTGAAATACATGTATCTCAGCTACTATATAGTAGGTAAGTAGGTGGGACGTGTTTTAAAAGCGACACATGTAAACACCTTAATCAGAATATCGTCTTATTCAGAATAAGGTCAATAATTAGATTAGTGCTGTCCATGTAAACGTAGTCACTGATAGAGTTCATGAAGCCACAGCACTGGGTGAGAAAGAAATCAGCCCCAGCGTCACTTCTCACTTCTTCTTCGTCGTGCACTCAGTTCCACAAAAATCCACATTAATCCAGCTTTATTACAGCAAATAATCTGATGACGTTTTCTGTTTGTTCTGTTGTTCTGTACAGGTAACATCATCGGCTCAGGTATCTTCATCTCTCCAAAGGGGGTTCTGGAGCATGCCGGCAGCGTGGGCTTCTCCCTCATCGTCTGGGTTCTCGGTGGAGGCATTTGCGCTCTGGGGTCACTGTGCTACGCCGAACTGGGCGTCACCATCCCCAAATCTGGGGGAGATTACTCCTACGTGACCGAAATCTTTGGAGGACTGGTGGGGTACGAGGGCTTTTGGGGTGTTTTTGGACAAAGCTTTAGAAATATAGGACACCATGATGTGTGTGTGTGTGTGTGTGATAATGATTTATGGATGTTGTTTTGATCTTTTAAACCTCAGGTTCTTGTTACTGTGGAGTGCAGTATGGATAATGTATCCTACCACGCTGGCTGTGATCGCCCTCACTTTCTCAAACTACGTCCTGCAGCCGGCGTTCCCAAACTGCCTTCCTCCCTATATCGCCACTCGAATCCTGTCCACGATCTGCATCCGTGAGTTTAACACACACACACACACACACACACACACTCGTATCTGTTTGGCCTTTTGTGTGCCTGCAATGTAAGCGTAAGGACAGCTGTATAATAAACTTGGCCCGGCGCACATCACGGTTAGAATATTTCTGTAGACAGCAGGATCAAACCAGTCACGCATACACTGCTGACACATTTGAAAGTGCGCTAAGAGCGCCCGCGTGTGTCACTAGTCTTATGACTCGGACTGGTTTGGTCCTGTAAGATCTGGCGTTTGATAACTGGAGAACATGAGGAGGTGTGAAGGGGGTGTGTGTGCGCTTGTTTTCTTTTTTCTTCTTCTTCTTCTTGTACACGAGCCAGTTCCATGACCTACAGCATCCCACGTTATTTTTGGTAGCTGAATGCAAACTATATTCCGAGCACCAGAGTGAGAACGCTCGAACCATAGAAGGAGACGATTTAAAAGCGCAGTATGAAAAACACACTTCCTGCTTTGGTCTGTGGGTTTTAGAGCGCTTCTTGTCCTCAGTCTTGTGGAGCGGTTCCGGAAAAGTTTGGATAAGCGACATGACATGACCGAATGACAGCAACAGTTTGCTTTTAACACGTAACGATTAGTGATCCGTTTATGGCTAGAAATTAGCCGATATGAAGCGGGAATGCTTTCTTTCTTAGCGGTGATCAGTTTTGGACTCGAGCCACGGATTCACGGGGCAGATGGGACACAGCTGTTATTAAAACTTGTGTTCTCATCGTTAGGCTTTTTTTAAAAAACATCACATCATGTCAAAAAGCAACATCAAATATCATCAAAGTCTGTGAATAATCCCCTCTAGCCCTGAAGCTAGGGGGCGCACGGGGGCTTAGTGGTTAGCACGTCCGCCTCACACCTCCAGGGTCCGGGGTTCGAGTCCCGCCAGGGAGTTTGCATGTTCTCCCCGTACGTCGGAGGTTTCCTCCGGGTACTCCGGTTTCCTCCTCCAGTCCAAAGACATGCATGGTAGTCTGATGGGCGTGTCTAAAGTGTCCGTATTGTATGAATGTGTGTGTGAGTGTGTATGTGATTGTGCCTGCGATGGACTGGCACCCTGTCCAGGGTGTACCCCGCCTTGTGCCCGATGCCTCCTGGGATAGACTCCAGGTTCCCCGTGACCCTGATAAAGGAGTAAGCGGTTGAAGATGGATGGATGGATGGATAATACAACCGAGGATGTGCTACTGTACGTAATGTTTACAAAACCGGAGTCACTAAACAACGTTTGTTATACAGTTATAGGTTTATTTGTTATAGGTTTTGTTTTGCATCCTACGCTTATACACTGCTCTACGACCGCATGTTTTTTTCAAGTGTTTAGTTCAATAATTTGCTTCGTTCCCACATCCCGACCTCGTACCACCTTTGTCCTGGTGATGCCTGGTTTCGAATGACGTTCTTCTCGAATGCAGCTTATCTAGTAGGTTCTATTCATAACCCTGGTGACTGAAATGATTACATTACATTTATTCATTTAGCGGACACTTTTATCCAAAGCGACTTACAAATGAGACACACTCACACACCAATGGTAGCAGAGCTGCATGCAAGGTGCTAGCTTGCCATCGGGGGCAACTTAGGGTTCAGTGTCTTGCCCAAGGACACTTCGGCATGGGATCACCCGGGCCGGGATTCGAACCACCAACCCTACGATTAGTGGATTAGTGGACGACCCGCTCTACCGACTGAGACACAGCCGCCCTATTAAATGATGCAACAAAGACGCTTTTTTGCTGATGCGAACGCAGTTTTTTTGCCCAGAGTAAAAGATTTTAACACATCTTTTCAAAAGCAGCTCTAGTGGTCATATATATAGAATTGGATTAGAGATAGGGATGTAAACTTTTGCACTCAACTCTATATAATCCACCCGAATGCAACTGTCCAAGTTCTTATTTATTTATCTATTTATTTATGTATGTATGTATTTATTTATTTTTGTCGCGCGTACACCGATATCCAGCTAATGTTTTTTGTTGTTGTTGTTTTTTTCGCTGACGTGTGTCTTACATCCTGACTGCACACTTTAGTGATATTTGGACCCGTAAAAAGGGTCAGAGGTCAGGCTCAGGGTCTCTTGAGTGAGCGGTTGTACATAAGGTCAGGTTGAGTATGTGTGTGATGATGACAGGCAGCGCAGAAGGTTGAGCGGCCACGAGGGCGGCATTGGAGCACCTGACCCTCACATGGCGAAGTGTCAGCCTCTGTAATGGTACCAGGCTTCGAGCGCCACTCGCATTGTACATTGTTTTTTGGGGTCTGGTTGTCGTCACGGCGACAGCATCACGATCCGGGGTGGGAGGGCGAGCCGCCATCAGAATCAGCCAATCCGAGCCAAGAGATGCCGTCAGTGCGTAAAACAGGAGTCTTGGTGAAATTATTGACGAAACAGCGGCGGCGTGTCGGAGACCTCAGGTGGACACCATCGTTTCTGGTTCTGGTTCAGACCGCCATCTGTTATTCTCTTTGTTTTTAGGTTCTGTATTCTGAGAATATTTGTGTAGATGTGTGTGTGTGTGTGTGTGTGTGTGTGTGTGTGTGTGTGTGGGAAGAAAGAGACAGACAGATAGAAAACAGAGAGATAGACAGATCGAGATTGAAAGAGGGGGGGACAGAGAAAGAGAAGGGTGGGAAAGAAAGACAGAGAGAGCGACAGAGAGAGAGACAGAAAGCGAGTGAGTGAGACACAGACAGATAGAGAGTGCCTGAGAGACAGACAGATAGAGAGAGACAGAAAGCGAGTGCGTGAGAGACAGACATATAGAGAAAGGCAGAAAGAGAGTCTTGCCCTCCCCTTTTGAATGTTCTGAGTGAATGTGACAAGGTCATGTTGGTGCACTCTGTCTGTCCCCCCAACACACTCTCACACACACACACACACACACACACACACACACACACAGTCTGTGTTCCCTCTCCTCTCCATCTGGATCAAGAAACAACAAGAACACCATGATACAAAACACACTAACACGCACCAAAACACAGCAGGTGATCTCACACAAACAGAATACCATTCTGAAGGTCATTCTTATACACACACACACACACACACACACACACCCCAACCTTCATCCCACTGTATTGTCCTACAGCTTACACCCGCTTTTCCTACCAGTTTTCGATCAATACATTAAACACAGACATTGATTGTAAAATGTAAAACGTTATAGTGCGGGAGTTCCCAAACCTGAACATTGTGAATAATGCGTGACCCCGTGACCCCAGGCCTGGACAAAAAAAAACGAAAGGATACGAAAGGATACTGTGATGTTCTCTCACAAGAACATTTGTAAATGTAAACACATTTTTAAACACGCCCTTAGTTTAGGAACACACCTCCCCACCCCAAGTGCAGGCTTTAATCTCCCCTCTGCATGCTTTTATAGATAAACTGTAAAATAGAGATAATAATAAAAAAAAACAGTGGGGGGATGCAAACTTATGCACTCGGCCGTATCTATTTCAAAGTTGTGTTTCTTATGTAGAAATGTTTAGGACTTGAGTTTTGATCGATATAACAAACATGTTGAAATACAGTAGAAATATTACTTTTTCACAGTATGCTTGTGGGTCTCCATGATACGCTGTCCTCCGTTAATATTGGCGCCCTTATCTGGTAAATATGAGCAAAGAAGGCTGTGAAAAATTGTCTTTATTGTTTATTAGTTTATAAAAATTCTCTGCTCTCGTGAATATCAAACAATTGCAAATACAATACAGGTTAATCAAAAAAGAAACTTTGTTAAAAATATATGTGCAACAATTATTGGCACCCGTTTAGTCAATACTGTGCGCTACGTCTCTTTGCCAAGATAACAGCTCGGAGTCTTCTCCTATAACGCCTGATGAGGATGGAGAATACCTCCATACACAACCTCTCCAGATCCTTCAGATTTCGAGGTCTACGCTGGTGGACTCTCCTCTTCAGTTCAGGTTTTCTATGGGGTTCAGGTCAGGGGACTGGGATGGTCATGACAGGACCTTGATTTTGTGGTCCGTAAACCATTTTCACAGCTATATTCCTCGGTCTTACCCATTCTTATACACTAAGGGAATTTGACCTGTGTGTTACCTCATATTTATACCTCTATGAAACAGGAACTCATGCTTGAATAATTTCCTGTTCCTAGTCACTAAAAAAAATGTAAAATATCATTTGGAATATACTTCAAATATATTTTTCTCATATCAATATTCACCGGGGTGCCAATAATTGTTGCACATCTATATTTAAGGAAGAATTTTTTTTTTGATAAACCTGTGTCGTGTTTGTTATCCATGAGAGCAGAGTATTTTTTGTGATTTCAATTTTTTTTTTTTTAAGATTAAACAATAAAGACAGTTTTTCACCGCCTCCTTTGCTCATATTTACCAAGGGTGCCAATACTACTGGAGCGCACTGTATACATGCATATTAGGGGTTAGGATTTCCTGCACGAGTGTGTGTATATGCTATAAGGCTAGTTTGAGTTGATTTCAGGGATGTGTGTTAAAGGCCATCCTCTCGAATACAACACGTTACGGTCAGTTGTGTTTGTTCACATGCATCAGTGCAAAGCAGCGGAGAACGTGGGCTTCCATGAGGGCCCGCCCACTCCGAAATCTGTGACGATTAACAGACGCTGGAATGTGAAGTCTGCACAGAGTGCACAGAGGGTTTGACTCACCGCTGTACGACTCCAGTATGACGTACCGCGTGAAGAATGTTTCTGTCGTCGGCTCTTAACCAAACACTGCGTTACTGAGCTGTCTGCTCGGGCTGCACAGGCTGGGCGTCAGGTGAGGAACGCAAACATGGACGGCTTTAGTGTTTGGTAATATTTCACTGCCGATATTCCAACTAAAAACACGAGTGCTTGAATGTCGTGAGGTGACGTGTGGGACTTTATCTGTAGCTGCACACCACCAAGTCAGCACAAACGATCTTGATTCTAATGAATGGTCTCGACAGCAAGCTAGGCTAGACTGGACTAGTTACTTAGCGGATACTAGCTAGCACCGGTAAAAGCGTTGTCATGGTTACACATGGTTGTGCGATTTTGTGTAATGCGCTTTATTGTTGTTGTTGTTGTTATTATTATTATTATTTTGTGTATCAGCATGAACAGAACACATTTGGACACTAACCACACAACACATACACACTATACACACACTATACACATACACACACTATACACTTACACACACTATACACATGCACATATACATACAGCATATACACTTACACACACACACACACACATACATTTACACACTCTATACACTTACACACACTACACACACTATACACACACTATACACTTACACACACACACACATACAGCAAATACACACTCTATACATTTACACACTCTATACACACATACACACACATACACACACTATACACTTACACACACTATACACATGCACATATACATACACACACATACACACACTATACACTTACACACACTATACACATACACACACTATACACATACACACTCTATACACATACACACACACACTCTATACACTTACACACTATACACACACACATACAGCACATACACACTCTATACACATATACACTCTATACACATACACACACACACTATACACATGCACATATACATACACACACATACACACACTATACACTTACACACATATACACACATACACACTCTATACATTTACACACTCTACACACACTATACACACTATACACACACATACACACTCTATACACACTATACACACTCTATACACACTCTATACACTATACACACTCTATACACTCTATACACACTCTATACACACTCTATACACATTTATTCATTTAGCAGACGCTTTTATCCAAAGCACTTACAAATGAGACACACTCACACACCAATGGGAGCAGAGCTGCCATGCAAGGTGCTAGCTTGCCATCGGGGGCAACTTAGGGTTCAGTGTCTTGCCCAAGGACACTTCGGCATGGGATCACCCGGGCCGGGATTCCAACCACCAACCCTACGATTAGTGGATTAGTGGATTAGTGGACAACCCGCTCTACCGACTGAGCCACAGCCGCCCACACACTATACACATACACACAATATACACATACACACAATATACACCTACACACAATATACACATGCACACACATACACATATACATACAGCACATACACACTTACACACACATATACATACACACTATACACATACACACATATGCACATATACACCAAATACAGAACACATATGGACACTAACCACACAGCACATATGCACACTATACTGCACACACACAATACATCCCATATATACACTGCGCACACAACGCACCAACACAGTACACAAATATCATACATATTAACTCCAATAAAATTCTATCTGCGTGTTATAATCAGCACAAATTATTTCTGGAAACGTGTCACGGTATTTGAAATGAATTTGCTGCTGTCTCGTCTGTCCCCCGTATAGCGGGCCGAGACCACCGAGAGTTTCCAGGCCAGTCTCCTCCATCTTATTCATTGAGTCTTTTGTAGGTTTTATGGGTCAATTAGCCACTTTGGGAAATCCCTCTTCACTTTTGGCCTGAGTGCTTTTCTAGCTTGGCAGGAAAAACACCAGAGCAGTCGGAGCTTAATTAAAATTCTCCTCTCATTAGCATTGAGTTCATTTAACTCCATTTGGCTTCTGTTGACAAACTTCCGCTTTTGGGATACAGCGCACAGAGTGGAAGTGAAGGGAGACGTGAATGGAGCAGCAGAAGCACCTGGCAGATATTTCAGTGCTGACAGGAGGATCCACGCGCACGTATGGCATAGGAAGTGTTTCTGTTTTTTTTAAAGCCACACAGGACGCTCCGGGCGTTTTAGCGACCTTAGTCTGGTTTTCACTGAGAGCCAACAACGTTACGAAACGAGGAAGTGACATCACTTTCAGTGTCCTACGCTATTTTATTATGATTGACGGCTGCAGATTTGTGTACCGTCAATATCAACGTTTTGACTCCAAAACCGACACCGAGTGTACAGTTGAGTGCAAAAGTTTGCACACCCTTGAAACCTGAAACGAAGAAGACAAAATTATTTCATTTGCACTATTAACAGCCGCTTTCATATCATCTCAGCAGCATTTTATCTTCATGAGGGTGTGAGGGTTGGGATTAAACATATCTCTCTTGCTGGCTTGCTTCCTTTCTTTCTCTTTTGTCATTGAGAGGACTGTCATGTGCACTGCTTCAGTGGCTTTGACCGTTGCGTGGTCGTTCGTGTCGGACAGGCTGAACCCAAAACATTCAGTGGTTCCGCAAGCAGAAACGTCCTGGAGATGAGAGGAGAATAGGCAGACTGGTTCGAGCTGACAGGAAGGCTACAGTAACTCGAGTAACCAGCCATGGTGAGCAGAGAAGCATCTCAGAACACATCAAATCCCGGGGTGGACAGGCTACTACAGGAGAACACCACATCGGGTCATTTAGACACACGGATTAAAGTGGGCACAGGCTGTGAAAATAAATACACAGATATATAAACACAAATACAGCATGGGATTATTATATTTATATTTATTTACACTGTGGTTATTTTTATTATGGTCTGTTTGAATATTATCAGAATCCTTTTACAAACAGACAGGCGTATGAAATTCACTTGAGAGGTAAAGAATTGAGCAACAACAGCAGTGGCAACTGGCACATTGCTTTGCTGTGTGTGTGTGTGTGTGTGTGTGTGTGTGTGTGTGTGTGTGTGTGTGTGTGTGTGTGTGTGTTTTGATCTGGCTGTCGTTCGTTTCGAGATCCTTGTGCATATGTTTTTGTATCCTGTCCTGTTTGACAACAGCTCCAGTGGAGATCCGGTGTCACCAGGGCCGGCTGGTGCCGTGAATCCAGCAATGTGGCAAAGGACACTGGGTAAAGGGGACACAGCTTCCCCCTTCTCATCCATCACTGCCTGGAGCTGCCCCCCCCACACACACACACGCACACACACAACTAAGTGCACATTAGCTTAACAACCACACAGAAACCGGGAATTAGTCAGGATCTCGAAACAAACGACAGCCAGATCAAAACACACACACACACACACACACGAGAGACATGTTTCACAACTGATTATGTCTTCTGAGCATGTCAGAATGTCCAGTAGGCAGAAGACACATATATGTACATGAAGGTTTAAACTCTTCTTCTTTATCCCTTTTTCTCTTCTTTATCCGTCCTTTTCTTTCTAGCCTTCTTTCTTTCATTCATTCATGAATACTCAGTAATAAACCACACTGTAAGGCTCTGTTTCTCTTCACCTTCACTCTCTTTTCTTCATTATTTTCTTTTTCATTCTCTTCCCCTCTTTTTTTATTATTTATTCCTCTTTTTTTTCTTTTCTGCCTATCTCATGCTGTCTTTCTTTCTAGCCTTTTTCTCCTTTCCTTTAGTTTTTTTTCCCCCTCACTCACCCTCCCAGTATATCTCCTTGTCTTTTTCTCCATTTGGCCCTTCTCTTCTTCATACCCATTACCCTTTTCATCCTTTCTTCCTTCCTTCCTTCCTTTCCCTCTTCACTCTTTCTCCTTCTCTTACTTGTCTTTCTTTTCAATTCTCGTCTGTTCTCTTCTCCATCCTTTCTTTCTTTCTTTCTTTCTTTCTTTCTTTCTTTCTTTCTTTCTTTCTTTCTCTTTCCTGTCACTAACCCCATAGGACTGGCTAGAAACACATTTCCTAGATCCCCGTCAACGTTACTCTGTGAAATCTGAGCCGCATGGGCGAATTCAGCCACGCTGTTCCCATTACTGCGTCACACCATGATGCGTTCCCCCCAAACACGTGATTCCACTTCAACAACCGACAAAGCTTTACTGCGGCCTACAGTGAAATATGAGCAAGAGAGAGAGAGAGAGAGAGAGAGAGAGAGTGAGAGTCATTGTGAACTGTACTGAGTTGTACCGAGAAGCTCTCTCTAATTACAATGGCTTCTTTTGAAAGCAGAAAGTGGCTCCAGTTTATTTGTAGTCTCTCTGTAAAACTCCCTGCACTCATCCACGGATTTCTTACGATAACCTGAGCCATGTTAGAAACTTTAAGTTTGCGA
>JAFFST010054936.1:226368-242580 GCA_022414735.1 Noturus placidus | reverse complement strand
TTTTTTTTTTTTTTTTTTTTCTTTACTGTTTGCTAACGTTTGCTAACTTGACCGCCAAAAACCAACTATTTTCATGTGAAAGATTATTGAACACTATTGAACGTTCTAGCAGGTTGCATGATGTTTCGGATGATTTCGGGGAAACGGTGCTGCAGGGTGACAATCAAGTCGATCCTGAAACATCGAGCAGCACACATTTCCATGTAATCCCATGTGAAGTGGCCGCATGACAGGTGGAATGCGAGCGCTTTTAAAAAGCTCTGCCGCCAGTATTGTGTGGGTCGCAGCCGAGCTTCCAAAAGTCAGTCGTTTCCTGATAGGTGAGTTTCACATGTAGGGGGAAAATGCGAAATATGAGGTTCATGACAAAGCCAGAATAGTTTTTTGATATGATACGTGTGAACACACCCTAGTGCAACACCGTGACAGTAGGAACAAACATTGTATATGCTGTTGCACTGGGAGCCTTTTTTGTGGCGCACTCTGAAGACCCATGTGAGTGCGTATAGTGTTTGAGTTCAATTAAAACGATCACTTTATCTTCATTATTACGTCTTTATCGAGCAGAAGTGGCGAGATAAAACACACATGATTTCAACCCTAATTTCCCAGCCGTTTTCTCGGCCTGTGAACGCTCATCGGGGTGCTGATATTTTCAAGCACGTATGATTTTCTTGGAAGTGAATCATGTAGTGTAAATTGGCTTTCTGATTAGCTGCAAGTTCATCTCTGGTCATGCGCAGCAGATCCCTGAATCCGGTTGGTCATCCATTTGTTTGTTCGGGAGTGCGAGGAGAGAATATACGCACTATAATCCATCCATCCATCCATCCATCCATCTTCAACCGCTTACTCCTTTTCAGGGTCACGGGGAACCAGGAGCCTATCCCAGGAGGCATCGGGTACAAGGCGGGGTACACCCTGGACAGGGTGCCAGTCCATCACAGGATACAATCACATACACACTCACACACCCATTCATACACTATGGACACTTTAGACATGCCTAACTTTAGACATAACATGCATGTGTTTGGACTGGGGGAGGAAACCGGAGTACCCGGAGGAAACCCCCGACGCACGGGGAGAACATGCAAACTCCGCACACACATGGCCCTGGCGGGACTCGAACCCCGGACCCTGGAGGTGTGAGGCGAACGCGCTAACCACTAAGCCACCGTGCGCCCCCACGCACTATAATAATAATGCAAAATATAAAAATGGTTACTTTTTCATCACTATCCCTTCAGGTCTCTTTGCAGAACCGACAATCCTCAGTAAGCATGTTTCCTATGCGAATTGTGTGATGTCGCGTAAAAAAAAAGGCTGGATGGAAACACCAGGCGTGAATAAAATCTCCAAAATGCGCATTAAAATAAACATGTGCACGCAATTGAGGCGGATCATCTCATTCTGAGATGCCTGAGCCAGTCTCTCATCGGAATTATTTGCTTTATTTACCTCCCAGAATTGTCTCGCACGATTTCTTTCCCAAATATCAGGCCTCAAAACATGAGGTTTGCGATGGCGTTTTGTGTTCGCGCTCTGAAACGCAAGTCATGTGTTAAACTGGAAAAAAGAGCCACAATGGCTTCCCCGGACGCAACAACATACATTTGCTTTGATACTTTGCACTAGTTTCAGTGGACGTGACGATTTTGTTCTCGTGAACACATGTGGGATGGAAACGGTGCTTTATTCGCAGAACATGGCTACTGTCTGCCTCTCCCCAACCACCCCTTCCTCCACATTGTTTATTTTTTACTTATTTCTCTTTCCTTACAAAATAGTGACAGTGTCATGGTCACGTGATGGACGGGTTTGCTTCGGTAAGGATCTCTTATCTCAGTCGAAAGGTGGCGTTAAGCTCAAAGAAGCAGTCGATGTGTACATAGCAGAGCTGAAAACTCGAGTCGCATTTAAGTGGCAAAAAAATTATGACCTCTGAGACTCGAGACTCGACTTGGGCTCCCCCTCTGAGACTCGACTTGGACTCCACCTCTGAGACTCGACATGGACTCCACCTCTGAGACTCGACTTGGACTCCCCCTCTGAGTCTCGACTTGGACTCCACCTCTGAGACTCGACTTGGACTCCCCCTCTGAGACTCGACTTGGACTCCCCCTCTGAGACTCGACATGGACTCCACCTCTGAGTCTCGACTTGGACTCCCCCTCTGAGTCTCGACTTGGACTCCACCTCTGAGACTCGACTTGGACTCCCCCTCTGAGTCTCGACTTGGACTCCCCCTCTGAGTCTCGACTTGGACTCCCCCTCTGAGACTCGACTTGGACTCCACCTCTGAGACTCGAGACTCGACTTGGACTCCACCTCAGAGACTCGAGACTCGACTTGGACTCCACCTCAGAGACTCGACTTGGACTCCACCTCAGAGACTCGAGACTCGACTTGGACACCACCTCAGAGACTCGAGACTCGACTTGGACTCCACCTCAGAGACTCGAGACTCGACTTGGACTCCACCTCAAAGACTAGAGACTCGACTTGGACTCCACCTCAGAGACTCGAAACTTGTGTATGTGTGAATTGTTATTTCATTCGTCCATGTGTTCATTTGTACTGTAGGGTAGAGCAGCTTTTACATGTGTGTATGTGTGTTATATGAAGTGTGAATCTCTTCTGTTTTCCTTTCTCTCTCTCTCTCTCTCTCTCTCTCTCTCAGTGCTGCTGACGTGGGTGAATTGCTCCAGTGTTCGCTGGGCCACACGCATCCAGGATTTCTTCACCATCGGGAAACTGCTTGCTCTTGTTCTCATTATCATAGTGGGCTTGGTCCAAATTTGCAAAGGTGTGTGTGTGTGTGTGTTTGTGTGTGTATGAACAAAGCCTTTTCATATCTTCAACCTAGTACAAACAGCTTTTATAGCTCCAGGTCACATGACCTGCATCACTAGCTACAGGTCAGCAGGAAGTTGTATCAGGAGGAGCACGGAGTTCAGACGCGTGTTTTTATTCTCCATTTAGTTTTGATCGAGTTAATAACCACCGCGTCCTGGACTGGGATGAAGAAACATCTCGGCAAATAATTATATAACTGCTGGATAATGCTATATGCTTAACTAAAAACACAGGCTGTTACTTTTTTATTTTAAATAAGCTATTTTAATAAGTTATTTTAAATCCGTGAATTAACTGTTAATAATATAAACTAATCTCTTTTTACAGACAATAAAAGAATCAGTAATTAATCAGGACATCTGCTTTGTTTCTCTAAATAATAATTCCTTGCATACCTCAGCATTGGGGTCAGAGCGCAGGGTCAGCCATGATACAGCACCCCCTGGAGCAGAGAGGGTTAAGGGCCTTGCTCAAGGGCCCAACAGTGGCAGCCTTAGCCGTCAAGCCACCACTGCACTGCACACATAACTTGGTGTGTTGATTGTATTTTTACTTTTATTTTATTTATCTGTTTATATAATTTACATGTGTATATTTAAATAAATAAGTCCCCTAATTGTTTTCTCCTGTGCCGGATGCTGCACAAAAGCGGATTAAAAGTCATGTGTATTCGTCGAAGTTTTCTGGATGGAGAAAAGCGTGTTGTTGTATTCCTCCATTTGATAGTTAGTATCATGTTGGATGTTAGTAAAGTGAAGTGTTTATAGCTGCTGTAGCGTTAAAAAGTATGACGTGTAGTTTTTATTTCGAAATAAATAAAACCCGTAATCGCCGACTTGCCGTGGTATAAGAGGAATAAAACAGTTCAGGATGCGCCATGCTAGGAAAGTAATCAGCCGTCGTTTCTAACACGCCGTATTGTCTGCGTGTTTATTGTGCGCGCTCTCGGAGAACAGAGCGGTTTTGAGGCGTTCCTGAGAACGACCTTGAAAAGCCTTTTGAGCGACTGAAGTAGCGAGCGGAGAAAACCTCTGAGGCTCTTTGTCTGTTCAGATGAATGAATCTCTCAGACAGAGGAGGAAACTGAGCACGTCATTACTCGAGCGTTGGCGTGACTGTGATAATCCAGCCTGACTGTCTGATTGTAGTGCGATGTTTCATCAGCAACCCAAGAGGATTAGCGATGGTGAAGCGTTAAGCCTTTGATTGTCGATGGTTCATTATCAGATTAACCTTCCACCTGTAAAGCGTTCGCTTCCTCACTTTGTCTCGTCGGTGTTCAACTATCAGATGTCGTAAAAAATGATGCTTCTGACGAGCAAACCTCATAAATATCTTTCAGGTGTGTTTTATACCACGGCGCTGTTGACTTCTGGGTAATGATTGCTCAGAAGGAAAAGCAGCTCGTATTAATGCAATCGTTCTAATGCGTTATCGTTTCTATAGTAACAGTTCATTCGCAGGGACTTTTAACAGGTTTTTTTTTTTTAACAGTAAAGGAGACGTTGATTTAACATGTATTGAAGACCTTTCCGGGGCGCACGGTGACTTAGTGGTTAGCACGTCTGCCTCACACCTCCAGGGTCCGGGGTTCGAGTCCCGCCAGGGCCGTGTGTGTGCGGAGTTTGCATGTTCTACACGTGTGTCGGGGGTTTCCTCCGGGTACTCCAGTTTCCTCCCCCAGTCCAAACACATGCATGTTAGACTGATTGGCGTGCCTAAAGTGTCCGTAGTGTATGAATGGGTATGAGTGTGTATGTGATTGTACCCTGTGATGGACTGGCACTCTGTCCAGGGTGTACCCCGCCTTGTGCCCGATGATCCCTGGGAAATGAGTAAGCGGTTGAAGATGGATGGATGGATGGATGAAGACCTTTCCAGCATCAGTGCTTCGAGATAAAGCTGTAACTGTAATGTTAATTTAACGTTTAATTTGAACTTCTCTTTAACATGTCAAGCTAGGTTTTTTTTATAACTTCAAGAGAGAATAAAAAGAGAGGCCTTGAGCAAGGCACTTAATGCTCTCCGCTCCAAGGGGCGCTGTGTCATGGCTGACCCTGCGCTCTGACCCCAACCTCCTAACATACTGGGATATGTGTGACCAATAAAGTCTTATCATCATTATCAACATGACAACACAAAAATATATCTTATTTATTTATTTATAAATATATATGAATGTTTGTCCCTTTGTAGGGCACTATGACGCTCTGGAGCCTCAAGCAGCATTCGAGTTTATCCGAGACCCGTCAGTGGGGCAGATCGCTCTGGCCTTCCTGCAGGCCTCGTTTGCCTTCAGTGGCTGGAACTTCCTCAACTACGTCACCGAGGAGGTGGTGGAGCCACGCAAGTGAGTCACACTTCAGCTACGGCCCACCGATTGTGACTAGGCCCTGCTCTCAGATTGTAGAAAATCTGCCAGGATTTACTCTGTAATTATTTCTGAGGAAAACCAAATTGAACAATAAATGTAATTTTATATATATGTCATAATATAACATATCGGTCATAATGACGCATACCTATCAGGAAAGAACTTGTGAAGTGGGCGGAGCTTGAATAATATAATTTAATAATTTATCGATTTGTATAGCGCTTTTTACAATGGACACTGTCTCAAAGCAGCTTTACAGAAATATCATTTTTACATTATCAAGCGACTTACAAATGAGACACACTCACACACCAATGGTAGCAGAGCTGCATGCAAGGTGCTAGCTTGCCATCGGGGGCAACTTAGGGTTCAGTGTCTTGCCCAAGGACACTTCGGCATGGGATCACCCGGGCCGGGATTCCAACCACCAACCCTACGATTAGTGGATTAGTGGACAACCCGCTCTACCGACTGAGACACAGCCGACCATTACTGTGAGAAAGTTAGCATTTGCATGTTTGTGTGTTTGTACAGGAATCTGCCACGTGCAATCTACATCTCCATTCCTCTGGTCACTTTAGTGTACACGCTCACCAACATCGCCTACTTCTCCTCCATGACCCCCGAGGAGCTGCTCGCGTCCAACGCCGTCGCCGTGGTAAGTAACCTCTGACCCCCCCCCCCCCCCCCCCCTTCCAGATCGCCGTTTTCTGATTGGTCAGATGATTGAGCTGAGTTGAACACTTGTATTAACCTGAATGTTGCAGACATTTGGTGAGAAGTTGCTGGGGATGTTCTCCTGGGTCATGCCCATCTCTGTGGCGTTGTCAACGTTTGGAGGGATTAACGGCTACCTGTTCACGTCCTCCAGGTAAACGCAACGCCGTGCGAACTCACAGCACACTGATGATGTCACGTGGGATGGGCTAGTGATTATCTGTTCTGTACAGGTTGTGCTTCTCAGGTGCGAGAGAAGGACACCTGCCCTACCTGCTGGCTATGATCCATCTGAAGAACTGCACACCCATCCCGGCTCTGCTCGTCTGTGTAAGAGACGTGATACACACTCCGTAATCTCTCAACGCACGCCGCGATCCGGAATCTCACAACGAGTGCCGCGATCTGTAATCTCTCTCTCTCTCTTTCAGTGCACTGCAACCATCGTCATCCTCTGTATTGGTGAAACCCACAACCTGATCAACTATGTGTCTTTTATAAACTACCTCTCATATGGCGTGACCATCGCCGGCCTGCTGTTCTATCGCTGGAAGAAACCCAATCTCTTCAGACCAATTAAGGTGAGTCGCGTAAACACACTCACACACTCGATTCCTCAGCAGTGCGCTCAGCTACACGTGAACACCGTTAAAGAGATTAAATCCATCTAGAAACCAGTGTGGAGTTTAGAAATATATGACTCACTGCATGGTGTTTGTGGTGGATACGGACATGTGATCTGAACAAGCCAGGGACCACTAGGTTCTGCTTCGTATCTGTTCACACCAGATGCTTAGAGGTCGTACTTCCTTGTCAGCTTCCTCTTTTTCTACTTCCACTTGTGAACGTCGAGAGCCAACTCGCACATCTGAGATGTTTTATTTGGGGGAGGGTTTTTAACAGAGCCGTCACTCTTACAGTGTAATTTAATGAAAATGTTTCCACGGAAACCAGAAAAGTATCTGATCTGTTCATTAGTGTGAGGTGAGGAGCAGAATTTCATTAAAAGAGAAGAATACTCACTAGTGAAACCTTCTCATAACATTTTCAAGATACCAAAAATATCTTCCGTATCTTCTTTTGGCTAGTGTGTCTGTGGCAAGCCCATAGAACCGTCTGGTAAAATGTTGTGAAATTTGGCACACTGATTGGGGACGATCTACGGAACATTTTGACCAAATTGAGGCCGAATCCTGGCAACGTTTTAGCGCCACCATCGGGTCAAATTTGGGCCCAATTTGGAAGTATGTTTATCGTCGTAACTTTCAACGATGTGTCCAGAAGTCCATTTAAAAGCCAGTCATCTCCAGAGTCCCTGGATCGAGACAAGTTCAATTCACCTTATGACGTCAATTTCCACCTAATTAGATTTTCCGCCGGGCGCACGGTGGCTTAGTGGTTAGCACGTCCGCCTCACACCTCCAGGGTCCGGGGTTCGAGTCCCGCCGGGGCCGTGTGTGTGTGGAGTTTGCATGTTCTATTCGTGTGTCGGGGGTTTCCTCCGGGTACTCCGGTTTCCTCCCCCAGTCCAAAGACACGCATGGTAGGCTGATTGGCGTGTCTAAAGTGTCCGTAGTGTATGTGATTGTGCCCTGTGATGGACTGGCACTCTGTCCAGGGTGTACCCCGCCTTGTGCCCGATGCTCCCTGGGATAGACTCCAGGTTCCCCGTGACCCTGATAAAGGAGTAAGCGGTTGAAGATGGATGGATAGATTTTCCGCCATCTTGGATTTTGTCAAAAACTGTTTTCTCGCTACTCCTCCTACAAATTATGTCCAATCAACACCAGATTTGGTACACATCATCTTCAGATCTCCATGGACATGAATTTTGAATACTTCAAATGGTAGATCCACCAGCGAAGCTGCAAAACAAGATTTGAGGCTTTATCTCAGGCTTTATCTGGTAGGCACCTTCAGGATCATAACCTGGTCCTGAGGATGCCTACCGAGGCATCAACATTAATAGATGTTTTGAAAATGGGATTATTATTATTGTTGTTGTTGTTGTTGTTGCATCTTCCATTCTTGGTCTCTACCTCATGGCTTTTCCTGCACTCCAGAATTGTTTACTGTATCTGTGCGTGCAGGTGAGTTTGCTGATCCCCATCAGTTACCTGGTGTTCTGGGCCGTGTTGCTGGGCTTCAGTCTGTACTCTGAGCCTGTGGTGTGTGGTATGGGGCTGGTCATCATGCTCACCGGAGTCCCTATCTACTTCATCGGAGTGCAGTGGTCACAAAAGCCACGCTGGATCTACAGCGCAGTGGGTGAGTGACGCTCCGAATCTATCCAAGCCGATCTGTACCACTCCAGGATCATCGACAACAAAATCTGGTTTGCGTCTGCCATGAGGATAAGACTTGACCGTTCAACTACATAATGACCCCAAACATGCATCTCAATTAATGGCAATAATTCCTTGAGGTGACTGTTATAAGAAAACTACAAACATTTAAAAGTATACATTAAAACAACACTTCCATACATGCTAACATTTTCAAGGATTAGCTAACAATTAGGGCGGCTGTGTCTCAGTCGGTAGAGCGGGTTGTCCACTAATCCACTAATCGTAGGGTTGGTGGTTGGAATCCCGGCCCGGGTGATCCCATGCCGAAGTGTCCTTGGGCAAGACACTGAACCCTAAGTTGCCCCCGATGGCAAGCTAGCACCTTGCATGCAGCTCTGCTACCATTGGTGTGTGAGTGTGTCTCATTTGTAAGTCGCTTTGGATAAAAGCGTCTGCTAAATGAATAAATGTAACAATCTTAACTCTTCTTTTTCTCTTCCGGACGAGGAACTGATCTTCAATAACTCTATCGATTATAATAATTTACAGTATGTAGAATAATACCGGCTGTTTTTGTGATTTTTTGTAACAGAACCAGGTTAAAATAATTGACACAAACGTCATTAAACGTGAGCTGCAGTAAGCGGTCACATTAATGTCTCCTCTTATGTAGATTTACAAACTCTTGAGTGAGCGTAAAGTAACGATGTTACTAGATTTCTATGGAGACCCACATGTCTTGCGTAAGTGCTGCTGTGGACACGAGTGCGTACAGATTATTTCATCCGGTTTTTGATAAAGCTGACGTACGTACATCTGTCCCAGTGTCCCAACCTTTTGAAACAGGTCTTATGTTTGTTTTTATTCATCTTGAGAGTAACTTCTATTCATCCTGTGTGTGTGTGTGTGTGTGTGTGTGTGTGTGTGTGTGTGTGTGTGTGTGTGTATGTATGTGTGTGTGGTTTTGTTTGGGTTTTTTTCAGAGCGTGTGACGTATTTGGGCCAGAAGGTGTGCTACGTCGTATTCCCTCAGGACGATCCGTTTGAAACGGAGCCTCTCACAGAGAAAACCGAGAAGTCGGATCTCTGAAGCGTCAAAACTTCCAGGGAAAATTTGTCCCCTATTTTTTTTTCTTTTATTTTTCTTTCCTTTTTTTTTTTTTTTTAATATTATGGGGTCAAAAAAAAACAACCAACCCACCCAGAAAAGCAGCCGTTATTAACTCTGAGTTTCTTGTGCAGGTGATGAGACGGATTTCTCTACGGTGCTCTAGGTTCCAGTTTCAGTTATTTTATTTAGTTTTTCCTCAAGTGTGTAAAGAAAGAGAAGCCGGTCGAAAGAGGGGAGGTGCATATTGTCTTTTTATTATCCCGGGTTTTTCCCGTCTGTTCCGCTGCCTGCGGATGTTGGAATGTGTAAAACGAGCCCTTTTGTCCTCGCAAAAGGAACCGGTTTCCACCGACCTCCACTCGTTGCTACCTGGAGGCCATTCCAGAGTTAAAATACGGAGCATGTGTTCTCTTGAGCCGTGCAGGATCTTTTGTTTTGTTGCTCTTTGTGTATTAACGACTACCGGCCCATAACTTTCAGCTGTGTGTGTGTGTGAGAGTGTGTGTGCGAGTGTACGTGCGAGTGTTTCTTCTTTGATCTATAGTCCCTGTATATATGGCATGCAGCCATAAATCCATAAGTTGTACGACAGGGATGTGTGTAAACATTTTTATTTCTAGTTTTGTTTTATTTCAGAACATGAAGTTCAGCTCTGCATCAGGTGTCCTTAAAACCGGTGTGTACTTTTTAAACCAGGTGAAAATATGCAAATTATATTGATACTTTGGAGCATTTCTGTAGCTATTACTTTTTCGAAGACAGGTAGCCTTAAAATCCATTAAAGTAGCCTTCCTCAAAAACGTCATTCTTACGTATAACAATGACCTAAAAACAATACTCATATCATTAAGAGTCGTTTTTCGCATAAATATTTCAACGTGTCTAATTTTTTAAAAAATATTTAAGTAGTGTTTTTTTATTATTATTATTATTATTATTATTATTATTATTATCGTTATTTACATTTTTAGAACAAGACCGTGATGATGCTGAAAAGTTTTAAAACAATCGGAAAGAAAATATCGGGGAATTTAAAATATATATATATTTGAATGATTATACTACACACACGTCTCGTCTTTGCGTTCTCTGCTCGCTAGCTAGCCGATACGTTAGCCGTGAGCGTCGACTAGGGCTGTCAAATATTTATATCTTGAAATGTTTTAGATATTTTTATTCGAGATAAATGTTTATTATCCGTTTGCCGATGAATGCTGTTGACGGAATGAATATTAGCAGCTCTATTGAAAACAACAGCGTCACTTTCTTAAGTTAAGAAATCACAAGATTTTCAAGTTTATCGTTTTATTTTAAACCTTAATTCCATTTTTATTTCTTTTTCTCACAGCGATAGATCGTCGCATATATATATATATATATATATATATATATATTTGTATTATTATATATTATATATATATATATATACATTGGGCCGAATCACAAGCATATGCTCACTAGGGAATGTGTAGTACCCTCCATGACCAGTAGAGCTCCGTTTGGGAAAGAAAAGTAGCGGAAAGAACGGAACGGTAAGAAAGGAAACAGGAAGAATATTAAGGGAAAGAAAAGCGGGAAAGAAGGAAACCAACGTAAGCAGCTGATGAGATTTCTGTTCTTTTCTTGACTAGGATAAAACCAAAACAACTCCGTACACTTGGTTTATTCAATAAGCTTCATACGTTCATTTTCAGCAACACACTTTATTCTGGTTAGTGATGTGGTGGACACGGAGTCTATCCCAGGAACGCCGAGTGGGAGGTGGGAATACATCCGGGATGGGACGCTAGTTCGACTTATTTACTTTGAAAAAGCTACTTAAGTAACGTTACGTTACAATTCACATCGACTTAACATCCGTTACACATGCGGCAAAGTTTGCGTGTTAATATGCAATGATTATTTACCAGCTTTTCTAGAGCGCTAAAAGCATGGAAATGAAACCCGTTACTTTGGGACGAACATTTGTTAGCGATTCCGCAAAATATGCAGATTTACGATATTTTTACGACAAACGTTTTTAGCGCAAACCTCTGCTGATGTGCGGAACGTTCATTTCATCTGTTTATATTAGTGCACGTTAGGATGCAGGATGAAGTCACACTACGTTCACACTAGCAAGAAAGAAGTCGTTAGTGTCACTTTTCGTTTGTGGGCGTGGCCATGTTGAGCGTTGTTTTTGTCTTTTTTTTGTTTCAGATGTGAAACAGTAGTAGCTACACCTCCAAAAACAAACCAGTTAAACACTATTTAAATAGCACACTAATCCGTGTGAAATGCGGTCGTTTACATGCTACGCGCTTGGTTTCGTACTAGCTTCGTTGCCGATTAGCAGTCGTACTAGCTACATATGTTCACCAGATACACCAACGATCTTTGCAACTTCCTTCCAAGCTTTTATTTTTCTTCAGAACGGTGCCTGATGCTGCCCCTGAAATCCTGACTCCTTGACACAGACAAAAAAGAACACTCTCCTGTTACTTTGTCGCCCTCTAGTGTGAACATAGTGTACGCTACGCTGTACTGCGGCTGTTGAACTGAAAAATCTGTAAATGTGTGTGTTAATGCTGCAGCTGCCTCCTCTATGATGAGCATGCACTCTGGAATGTAGATATTTGTTGTATGTGTGTGCTTTTACAGAATAAGCTGTTACGTCATGATTAATAAGAATGAACTGATTATTTTTACATGCAAATTTGGTTCCAATGCTGCATTCGTGACTGAACTGGGGCGTTTCCGTCTTCTGATGATAGCATACAGCACACTTCGAGTCGTTTTCAACATGGTGGCACTCATAGTGACCTTCATCTAGGGTTCCTTTTTTTGTGTTCAAAGTTCCTAGGTTCCAAGGGTTCTGTGCTCCCAAAGCTTATGTTCCCAGAAACTTGTGTTTCTTCACTTTTATATTCCCCAGACCTTATTTATCTTAGGCACTGTGAATCCTGTTTATCCAGGTTTTTATATTTCCAGTACCCGATGTATCTCAGGTGCTATGTTCTCAGTGTCCTATGTATCTAAGGTTCTATGCTCCAAGGGCTTTAGGTTTCCACATCCTATATTCCAAGGGTTCTATGCTTCCCGAGCCATACCCTGGTGCCTATCTTTCAAGAGCCCCATTGTTGCCATGTTCCTAGAACCCTATGTTTCTACATGTCTACATTCCCCGGATCCTGTGTATCTGCAGTTCTATATTCCCACAGTTCTATGTTTCCAGTACCCTATGTATCTGTGTGTATCTTTGTTTCCAGGACCCTATGTATCTATGGTCCTATATTCCCAGAACCCCATCTTCCCAGTATTACATGTTCCCATGGCACTGTGCTCAGTGGACCCTATGTATCTAGGGTTTACCCGATGTATCTTTGTGTCTATGTTTCCAGGACCCCATGTATCTAGAGCGCTGTCTTCTGAGAGCCATATCCTTTTTTTTTTTTTTTTTTAATAACAATTTTTTATTGATTCTCATACACTTTTCAAAGTACAACAAGTACAACTGTCTTGCATCCACTTTTAAAAATAAATTTTTTTTAACGCTATTTGAGAACTTTGAGACATTTAAATTCTAGCTCATCGTTCATTTGGGGGGAGGGGGGGGGGGGGTTCTGGAAAAACTTGACCACCCAGCCTTCATGAACGCAGCATAGGACCACATTTACATATTCGCCATATTGTACATTTTCACAGTGTTTGTATGGTTTGTGGAATTTTTTCACTATTTAGGGTTTGTAAGGTGTTTTTTTTGTTGTTGTTTTTAACCATAGACGTTTTATCATTTAATAGATGCACAAAAACCCCCACACAAAAAAACCAAGCAATGACAAGTGAGTCGAGTTTGTGTTAAGGACACCTGATGACTGTGAATGTATTTCATCTAACTCCAGCACTTATCCCTTAAACCGACAGGATTAAAGTCACTTTAATATAAAAGTATCATGTGTTAACCAAACCCCAGTTAATAAGCCATTGTAATATGTCTATGCAAACAGAGGTTTCATCATTTTAATGGTTTAGTACTGGTTTTTTTTTATAATTATATAGTGACTTGCTGCAGTAACACGCCGCTGCCAACAAAACTCAGATTGTACTTTTCCGATCCCAGGAAGTGGACAAGTCTGTTCTGATCGCGTTTGGAATTTTAACGACACGTTAACAATCACCGTGCGCGTGTTTCTGCTTCGCTCGAATTGAAGAAGTGTATTTTACGCTTCATGGGGGACTAAAAAAGGGACATTCCACTGAGACGTGCTTTAATAATATTACATCATTTACAGTGTCTGTTCTAGGGGTTTATCAATACCAAGTCGATATCGATACTGATACCGGTGCTGATACTGATACCGATACTGATACCGATACGATACCAATACTGATACTGATACCGATACGATATCGATACCGATACGATATCGATACTGATACCGATACTGATACCGATATCAATACTGATACCGATTTGATACCGATACGATATCGATACTGATACCGATACGATACCGATACTGATATCTACTTATTAATCAATTAGTGACGTATTTCTGTTGATGATTTCATTGGAGCGTGACCTGAGCACACAGAGCGGTATGAGCGAGCGTGGCCATTGACGTACGAGCACAGTGTAGACGCTGCATTGTGAGAGGAAAGGAAGTGGGCGTGTCTGAGTACTCAGTGCTCGCTGAACTGAAATGCTCTCATGAACGCTCACGTCACTCCTCTGGGCTCCGGAATACCTTTATATGCATAATTCACATCATCTCACTGATGCGGCTCTTTGCACTCGGGTCAGCCTCCTCACACTGTCTATTAAACACATCACGTCATATCAGAAATCGGTACCAGAGCATGTTTGACGAGCGAGTAAACGAGCACGGTGGTGTTAATGATGCGTCTCTAATCTATTCCCAGAGCCTCCTGTCTGAAATCAGCACTTAAGAGTCAACAAATTTCTTCACCCCCCACTAAATCTGTTAAATCTCTCTTCTCTCTCTCTCTGTGTCTCTCTCTCTGTGTGTCTCTCTCTCTGTGTGTCTCTCTCTCTCTCTCTGTGTCTCTATGTCTGTGTGTGTCTCTCTCCCTGTGTCTCTCTCTCTCTGTGTCACCGTCTCTCTCTGTCTCTCTCTCTCTGTGTCTCTCTCACTGTTTCTCTCTTTCTTTCTCTCTCTCTCTGTCTCTCTCTGTCTTTCACTTTCTCTCTGTCTCTGTGTGTCTCTCTCTGTCTCTCTTTCACTTTCTCTCTGTCTCTGTGTGTCTCTCTCTCACTTTCTCTCTGTCTCTCTCTCTGTGTGTGTCTCTGTCTCTCTCTCTGTGTCTCTCTGTGTCACCGTCTCTCTCTCTGTCTCTCTCTGTGTCTCTGTCTCACTGTCTCTTTCTTTCTCTCTCTCTCTCTCTATGTCTCTCTCTGTCTCTCTCACTTTCTCTCTGTCTCTGTGTCTCTCTCTGTCTCTCTTTCACTTTCTCTCTGTCTCTCTCTCGGTGTCTCTCTCTCTGTGTCACCGTCTCTCTCTCTCTCTGTCTCTCTCTCTGTGTCTCTGTCTCACTGTCTCTCTCTTTCTTTCTCTCTCTCTCTCTCTGTGTCTCTCTCTCTTTCTTTCTCCCTCTCTCTCTTTCTTTCTCTCTCTCTCTCTCTCTTCTTCTCTCCCCCCTCTCTCTCTCGCTCTCTTTCTTTCTTTCTTTCTCTTTCTCTCTCTCTGTCTCTGTGTGTGTGTGTGTGTGTGTCTCTCTCTCTCTCTGTGTCTCTCTCTCTGTCTCACTCTCTGTCTCTCTCTCTCTCTGTCTCACTCTCTGTCTCTCTCTCTCTCTTCTTTTAAACAAATAATAATATAAGATATTGGCCAATCTAGACTTTTTTCATTCGAGGGCGAGATGTTTCTGTCCCTAAACGTGTCACACGACTCCGTTCTCTCTGCCTCAGTCAAGTGCTTAATCCCAACAAACCCAGCCGTATAAATATTATTCCTGAAAGAGAGAGACAGCATTCCTGAGGCCAGCTGAGCGAGACATTGGGAATGTGTGCTATAAAGATGTACTTTGTTGTAAAAGATGGGTACGTGTAACAAAAATAGAACAATAAATTTAATTAAAAAGTGTAGCTGCTGTTTGGTTGTGTTCTTTTTGACTGTAGAGACGCACGTTAATGCTTGTTGTGGAGGAGTAATAACGGGATGATTAAAGGGCGACACTCTTATCCATGTTGTTATAAACACAAAGAAAAGAAGAAAAATATTACGATCGTGTAAAAAGTGGTCTAAATGTTTGTTCCACCAATCTTCCATGAGGCAAACAGGCCAGTGAAAGCATTTAAACTGGCTTCCTTTTCATTTCAAGCACAGGTTTTCACTCGCATTCGCATGGGAAACGCGTGAATACAGATTTCATCTCCATTTAAGATTATTTATTAATCTTATATTAATATTTAAATAGATTTTAACCAGATAGCAAATAATTTATTTACTTTTTTTAAAAAAAGGGGTTTTTTTTGCAACAAAATATTATTTTATTGAGCCATTTTGGGAAACTATCGAGGAAAGTAAACTCTTAGAAATTAATAATTCCAGATAAATTTGTCTTCCGTAAATTTCAGCATTAATCTCTGCTGCCCCCTGCTGCCCATTTATCCTCAGTGCATTAAGTGCCCTAATGTCTATTTATATTTTTATTATATTGCTTCTGTGGATTATTTATTCATTCTTAACTGTTAAATCATTGATGTAAGCTTTTTAATAGCTAAGCGGCAACTTGAGTCAATCTACTGGATGTTAGTTATCCAACATTTAGCCCTAAATGAGAAGAATCATTTTCAGTAGGAAATACACCTATCTGTGCTCAAAGATGATTTTTTTATCTATCTATCTATAAAATATATATAT
>JAFFST010054936.1:211966-225947 GCA_022414735.1 Noturus placidus | reverse complement strand
CACACACAAACACCCCCCCCACACACACACACAAACACACCCACACACCCCCCCACACAAACACACACACAGTTTTCTGATTTATGAACTCAAACTCAAAGAATGTTTTCGAACGTCCATTCCTGTTTGTCTAGTCCTCATGAAATATTCATTAAGTATTGGCACCCACAAAACCATTTGTCCGTTATATTAAATGCTTTTTGGTTTTTGTGTGAATACTAAGAGCAACGGAGAAAATAAATAAATAAAAAAGGTCTAGGGTCACAATTTTTAAAAGTGCCTCAATGTTGACTCTCCTTAAGAGAAAGTGTTACTATATAAAAATGGCAATTCCGGATTATTTTTATTATCATTTGTTTACATTTTTCCATAAGTAAATTTTTTTCTCTGGTTATTTGAGGGGAAAATTTGAATCATCGTGAGCCATTTTTATTTGAGACAAATAGAAAGAGGGTGCCAATAATTCTGGAGTTACCCACGTACGGTATACATGGCAGCTGATGCTTTCAAAAGGTGTTTAAAAAAAAAACAAACATTTTTTCTCATGACAGTACTCATATACTTATTAACCAGAGGCTTGATCTGAATGATGAAGGTCAGATGAAGGTCAGATCATAAAGAAGTGACGTCACGGACGAAGAAGATTTGAGGAGTGAAAGGAAAACTCGAACTTTTGAAGAAATGTTTTAATTCTGTTTTTGAGTACAATCCACGTAAAAGAGGCGAGGGAAAAAAATAAAAAATAAACCCCCAAGCGTAGATGCTTTGTCTTACGCAACGTAGCAGCGGTGGTTTCTCAACATTTCTCCAATGGCACATGAACAAATTCCTCTCGCTTGAAAAACACGACACTTCTGATGATTCTCTCTGTATTGGCACGTTGTCTGACTAGGATTTAAAAA
The DNA here is from genome assembly GCA_022414735.1 of Noturus placidus. Classification (NCBI taxonomy): domain Eukaryota; kingdom Metazoa; phylum Chordata; class Actinopteri; order Siluriformes; family Ictaluridae; genus Noturus; species Noturus placidus. Next base: position 225,045 of record JAFFST010054936.1, on the reverse strand, counting down.
GATGAAATTAAATTAAATTCGAGAGAGAGATTTTACCACTTCACATTAGTACAGAATAATTAAACTGACAAAAAATATGAAATAAATAAGCATTAATGGCCATCTGGATCCTCCAACGTTTTAATTAAGTCTAAATAATTTACAGACGTTAAAAGTTAACCATCGGATCACCAAGATGTGGTGAAAATAACAAACCCAGATAAAGCAGGAGATAGAAATGAAAGCCGTTCCTTCATCAGCTGGAGGCTACAGCCTGGAGATCGCTGAGGATGGGACCGCTTGAAGTACCATCAAATGGTTTCGGACTGCAATTCCACATGGACGTTCTCGCTGTGGTTGCTGGGACGACGGTTTCTGCGATGTCCTCGGGACTGCGATTACCACGTACAGTTCTACACTCAGGTCTCCTTTAGTGAACAGTGGACTAGTTCAACACACAGACTTCATATAAACACCTTAATGACCTTTCACATGTGACCCAGATGATGACGGGCTCCCTTCCGAGTCTGGTTCCTCTCAAGGTTTCTTCCTCTTATCATCTCAGGGAGTTTTTCCTCACCACCGTCTGACTCGTTAGGGATAAAGTCTGACACTTAAACTCTCAATCCTGTGTTTATATATTTCTGTAAAGCTGCTTTGAGACGATGTCCATTGTTAAAAGTGCTATACAAATAAAAATAAAAATGAATTGTTCCTCTCACAGTTTAGAGTCAGTCCCTTATTGCCCCGAACCTTTCACACTCCTGGTGGAATAAAATCAAATCCCAGAGGTATATGATATACAGAAGGGTGACAAATGAAAGGATCATCAGTTCTACAAGTCACTGGAACTGTACTGGTGATGATGATGATGCTGATTGGATAATGCTGGTGGAGAGCTCAGTCATTCCTAAAATTTTCTACTGGGATGAGATGTAGCGAGTGTGACGGCCATAGCATGTGATATTACATCCTTTAAAACAGGGGTCTTCAACGTTTTCCAGGCCAAGGACCCCCAAACTGATGGAGCGGGGACCCCCTAATTATATATATTGTATGATTGTGTTATATCAAACTGGTCCTATAGTGCCATGTGTAAATGTTTTAAACATGTGAGGTACAGCAAGTAGGGTGGCCATGCCACTGCCATTTATAAACATAAGATAAAATTGCAGGGGGGAATATAAAAAAAATGTCTAAATCAACCAAAACTTTCGCGACCCCCATGCAGTACCTCCGCGGACCCCCTAGGGGTCGCTGACCCCCTGTTGAAGACCTCCGCTTTAAATCCTTTAAATACCATTAAGTACATTGTCGGGGCGCACGGTGGCTTAGTGGTTAGCACGTCCGCCTCACACCTCCAGGGTCCGGGGTTCGAGTCCCGCCAGGTCCATGTGTGTGTGGAGTTTGCATGTTCTCCCCGTGTGTCGGGGGTTTCCTCCGGGTTCTCCGGTTTCCTCCCCCAGTCCAAACACATGCATGTTAGGCTGATGGGCGTGTCTAAAGTGTCCGTAGTGTGTGTATGTGTGTGTGCCCTGTGATGGACTGGCACCCTGTCCAGGGTGTACCCCGCCTTGTGCCCGATGCCTCCTGGGATAGACTCCAGGTTCCCCGTGACCCTGAAAAGGAGTAAGCGGTTGAAGATGGATGGATGGATGGATGGATGAAGTACATTGTCATCTAGGAAGAAGCCACACCCATCAGGAGTATCATCGAACAAGAATTTTGTATTGGTTTGTGTACTGTGACGCTTCAGCCTAAGGGGACAAGTGGAGCCAAACCATCGTGAGAAAATAAATACTCCCCCTCCACCGCGGGGCCAGAATTTTTCCTTTAATTCGTCACCCGTTTGTATGCGTGTGTGGCGTTACTTACAGAATGTCCATAAAATCTTTCACCTTTTCTCTCAAGCAGCTTGTGTTTGATAAAATACCTTAATAAAACCATGTAGCGTGTGTGTGTGAGTGTGTGTGTGTGTGTGAGTGTTCGCTCAGGTCTATAATCTCACTCCTTTATCCATTTCTAACTGCTGCTTACAAAAAACTACATCCTCAGATCAGCACATTTCAGCCCCACATGCTGATCAGAAACAAACACGGATATAAATAGAACGACACATTCTTCCAGAAACCAGCACACACACATCCCTGAGATCTGTGCTACCCTAAGCGGAGCCTTACACACTTCAATTCTGCCCAAGAGTGGCCACGTTTAACCACGAAACATCACTTCCAGCACACCTGATGCACTTTATCCATCTTTAAATTATATTCTGGATTTCAATCCTAAACCTCATAAAGATTTACAGGGAATACAGACGTGCAGCGAGAGCAAGCACTCGGCTGGTCTTTAATTTATGAAGGAAATTAATTATTATTAATAGGATTTATTAGTGCAAAAACCACCTGAAAAAACTACAGAAATGGTAACCACGCCTACCTGAAATTATGACCACTCCCACATGCTTCTGTAGAAACTCTGATCCCATCTTCATGCACCTGTAAAACATCTAACCACAGGCAGATGTCCTTAAAGAAACTGTGACCACACCCACATGCACCTGTAGAGAAAATGACCACGCCCACATGGCCCAGGAGAAACAATGCCCAACTCCATATGCTCGTACGGAAACACTAACCAGATCCCCATGTCCCTGCTCAATCTGTGACCACACCCACATGCCCCTGAAAAAACAATGACCACACCCACATGCCCCTACAGATACACTGTCCATGCCCACATGTTCTTGCGCAAACTGTGACCACACCCACACTCCTTCAGGAACTGGGCCTCCCACACTCCTTCAGGAACTGGGCCTCCCACACTCCTTCAGGAACTGGGCCCCCACACACTTGACTCTACATTATGTAACCACGCCCCGCATGTTCCTGCAGAGACACTTATTACACCCCCACACAATCCTACAGAAACTTTGACCACACCCACCTACCCGTAAAAAAAACACACAAATTCTCCTGCAGAAACTCTGACCACACCCACATTTCCCCTAAAGTAATTCAGGCCACTCCTGTGCACAGTCTTGACACCTTCAGTTATTTCTGTGTGCAAAATATAAACAGATTCAGTCTATAATGTTTTGTATATAATAAAAATGATGTCATGAAGACATTGTTAAACTTTTCCGCACGCTCTATGAGCAGGATTATTGTTCAAATTGTAAAAAGTTTAAAAGAGGATGAAGAAGGCCGTTTAACGCGTGAACAGAACATCGTCCTCGTCTTCGTCACTGCTCGTGTGTCCACTTTGCGTCCCGTTTCGTGTTACGCTTTTATCTCCAACTGTGGAGTGTGTGTTACGGTCAGTGTGCGGATCAGTGCGAGTGTTTGAGCAGGGATCAGTGTGTGTGGGTGAATTCATATCTTCCTCGTTCTGGCTGCTGGATGACGTTAGAGACTCAGAAGTGGACAGAGGAGAGATTCCCAGGGTGGAGTAGCGTGTGACTGGCATGGTTCCCAGTTCTTCCGCCAGTCCCTGGACGACCCTCCTGGATGCTCGTGATTGAAACGGTAGATGTGAGGGTCGACGTGGAGCTCCGTGTGACCTGCTCTCATGTCTGGGCCTAAGACCTGACGATCGATCGCGATCTTCGTCATCGTTCTCGTCGTCGTCGTCGTCCTCCAACGTGTCCGAGGTGGAGCGGGGCAGGGCTGGTGATGTGGGTGAGGACACAGGCGACCCGCTTTCGTCTAAGCACAGCGCCTCGGCGTGAGCCTGCAGGTCCACCCACTCACCGCTCTGCCCCTCTACAGCACAGTGGCTGCTATTCCCAGTCCGAGAGCTGACGTGCGTGTGACCGGAAGGCAGAGGGTGTGTCTGAGATGGAGCGTGTCCCCGCCCTGGTGGGGTAAGGAGGAGGATATGACCACGCAGTCGACTCCCACGTTGGAACAGACGACTCCAAAGGCGACCTAGTCTGCGGCGCGATGCCATTCGTCGGGAAGAATGACGCCTCATCTGTCTCCGCATGGCCGAGCGGAGACTGTGCAGAACGGACGCCTGAGACAGACGGAGAAAGCAAAGTGTGCACGCGAAAAAAATACGTCACATGTTTAAGCGAATCTATACAGATGAACAGAATCGAGTGCAGACATGTGTATTTTATTATTTTTCGAGACCTATCCTAACCCTTCATTCATGCTAATAAGTGCATCGTTTGTAGCTTTTTTTTTCCCCTGGTGGGCGTGTAGCGATCGTCACTGTCGCTGTTTCTGGGCGTGGCCTTTTTTAATCCTAACTGCTTGGCCTTCATTCAGGACGTAGTAACAGACAGCTGGAGGAGCGTGAACCTCAGGGTGCTCTAAAAACTACAGGACACGCACAAGCACCAGCTGTAGCACATGATGCCTTGTTAGTACTGTGCCATGAGGAAAATAAAATAAATAAATAAGTAAATACAAAGAGAAGAGAGAAACATCAAACAAGTCTGGACAAGTGAAAGCGTCTCGGTGAGAACTTGAAGTCCATGTGAAGCGCTGTAGAGCGCTAATTATACCAAGAGAGATCTTCTCACTGCTCTCCCTGAGAAACTGCCACGAGCACTACTACACTCGGCTGAACACTTCCGTTCCATGAAGTCGGTTTGCATCGACGCTGATCTCAGAGCGGCGTCCTGTCACACTCCTGATACACACGCTGCGTTTTTGTGTCCAAGTGAAAAATAATGGGCGTGTGCATTGAGCAGGACCCGTCAATCAATTGCCGATACATCTTCCGTTTCCATAGAGACCGTCTCTGCCTCACCTCCTAGCATGCAAATCAGTCAGCAAGGAGCGAATTTTCACTCCTGCAGAGTCCAGAGGTAATAAAAGCCGTCTGGCACCGACTGCGTGCAGAAAGCTCTGACGGCTGTAGGGTAATTAAGCCAACACGGCGGTCATATTACACCGTTACTGTGACCTTCACCATGTTCTCTCTCTCTCACACTGACGTCTGCCGTGGTTTTTCTTAACGCTAGTACGATGACGGAGGAAGTGCGTGAGTGTGTTACTTAAAAGGACACAAAAGGACACATTACATTAACGCAAGAGCAATCAGGAATGTTGTCTTTAAGCCAAGAAGTTAAAATAGTAGCACCATGACGTCAACGTGTGTGTGTGTGTGTGTGTGTGTGTGTGTGTGTGTGTGGAACATGTACATGCATGTAACTGTAAGATTTATTTACCTGAGCAGGATTATAAGCAGGAAAATCCTCCACAGGTGGGATGAGACCCTGAGCAATCAGCTGACCATATGAGGGCGGAGCTTCTCTTTGAACAAACTCCGCCTCCATCTGAGTCATCTGGGTTTCAAAAGCTCTGGAGATACACAGAGAGATGTTTTATGTAAAAGTTAATGAACGGCTACAGCCTCCGGAGCCTGATGTTCTGTTCAAGTCCAAATGGCCCGTTAAAATAAATAAATAAATAAATAAATAAACTCTTACCCAAATTACAGAAGGTATTTTTAGGTTATTTGGATCCGACAGCAACAACGTAAAAGCATTTATGTTGAAGTCTTTATCAATAATGCTGCGTTCAAATGAAGTCATGTGTCATCATGTTCCTGAGACTTTCACAGGAGTTTTAGTTCACCGTGAAAGCCTTTGTGATGGAGTGTTGAGTCTTTTATTGGTCATTCAAGAATAGAGAAATGTTGAGCTTCTGGATAGTTTTGTCTCATTACTTCCATCACAACATCTAGATGCTAGCTAGGCAAGTGATTAGCCTCATTTACTAGAGTATGCCATGTCCATAATGCTCACCAGTTGCTTAGCAACAGTGTTCTCATGACCACAACCAACTGAATGGAAACTGCACAGTGTGTTCGTCTTGCTATTCCCATATGAAACTAAAAGACTTTATACTAATGTCCAAATTCAGTGAATCCCCCCCCCCTTTATTTCTCAGTGTCTCTCCATTTTCTCTCTCTCTCTCTCTCTCTCTCTCTCTCTCTAATCAATAGTGCAAGTCCTGACTCAGAGCAGTGATGCTCCATCATCTGAACAGCTGCAGCAATTATTGACTAATACTTACTTTTATTTGTCATCACTGTGGATGCTAAGAGAGAGGTGTGTGTGTGTGTGTGTGTGTGAGAGAGAGAGAGTGAGAGAGAGAGAGTATGTGTGTATCTACTCTCTCCTGACACATATTGAATCAACTAGAAATAAAGGATGATGAAAGAGGAGAGGTGATAAGAACAGAGGGTAAGAAGAGAGAAGAGTGATGTAATGATATAAAGAGAGCAAGAGAGAGAGAGCGAGCAAGAGCATGAGAGAGAGAGCAAGTGAGAAAGCGAGCGAGAGCAAGTGAGAGAGCGAGCGAGCGAGAGCGCGCGTGTGAGAGAGAGAGCCCGTGCGAGAGAGAGCGCTCGTGCGAGAGTGAGAGAGAGCAAGCGAGCGAGAGTGAGAGAGAGCGAGCGAGCGAGCGAGCGAGCGATCGAGAGAGAGAGAGTGTGTGAGAGTGTGTATCTGCTCTCTCCTGACACATACTGAATCAACTAGAAATAAAGGATGATGAAAGAGGAGAGGTGATAAGAACAGAGGGTAAGAAGAGAGAAGAGTGATGTAATGATGTAAAGAGAGCAAGAGAGAGAGAGAGAGAGAGCGAGAGCATGAGAGAGAGAGAGAGCAAGCGAGAGAGAGAGCGAGCGAGCGAGAGAGCAAGCGAGAGAGCCAGCAAGAGAGCAGTGAGCGAGAGTGAGCGAGAGTGAGCGAGAGTGAGCGAGAGTGAGCGAGAGAGAGCAAGAGAGAGAGAGCGCGAGTGAGAGAGCGCGAGCGAGAGAGCAAGCGAGAGAGAGAGCGAGCGAGCGAGAGAGCAAGCGAGAGAGCAGTGAGCGAGAGTGAGCGAGAGTGAGCGAGAGTGAGCGAGAGTGAGCGAGAGCACGAGTGAGAGAGCGCGAGCGAGAGAGCGAGCGAGTGAGAGAGAGCGAGCGATCGAGAGTGCAAGCGAGAGAGCCACCGAGCGAGAGAGAGAGAGAGAGCGTGAGCGAGAGAGAGAGCGCGAGCAAGAGAAAGAGAGAGCAAGCGAGAGAAAGAGAGAGCAAGCGAGAGAGAGAGAGAGCAAGCGAGAGAGAGAGAGAGCGAGTATCTGCACACTGTGTCAGAGTTATATATATTGGAAACATCAACTAGAGATATCAGTAAAATCTATTTCTAGAATTTGATGAATTATGCGGTCTGTCACATGACCGGCGTCTAAGTGTTTATCATCTAGAAATGATAAACAGACACGTCACTGAAACTGAAATCTCCAGGCCGTCACTAAAAATGATTTATATTATACCACACCGTTATTGAATTCTCAATTCTGATTGGTCATAAATCATGGATTCATTTTCTAGATTAGCAGCTTAGACAGTATCTCCGGCTGCAAATCCATTTGATATTAATGCACTTGTTCCAATATGTTAATAACTTCTTTTCTGGATGTTCCAGCATATTAAATTAACCAGAAAGGGATCAAAAGCAAGTAGTGTCATTCGGTGGCAAAGTGCAGTGGTATAAGAGGAATAAAACATTTACATTTATTCATTTAGCGGACGCTTTTATCCAAAGCGACTTCCAAATGAGACACACTCACACACCAATGGTAGCAGAGCTGCATGCAAGGTGCTAGCTTGCCATCGGGGGCAACTTATGGTTCAGTGTCTTGCCCAAGGACACTTCGGCATGGGATCACCCGGGCCGGGATTCGAACCACCAACCCTACGATTAGTGGATTAGTGGACAACCCGCTCTACCGACTGAGCCACAGCCGCCCAATGCTGCTCTTTCAGATGTGCTGTTAAAGGAAAAATCATCAACTTCAGGCTGGGACGACGAACTCGCTTCGTCACACTATGAGGAAAACAAGCGTTTTATGAATATTCACATATTCAATCGAAATCTTTAGGCTGAATTTTTATCCACGGCGTCGAGTTGTGTTGGTTTCCATAGAAACGGCACATTTCCCAAAAACAATTATGCGATTATTATCGTAAATTCGACACGACTATGTGCAGAAAATTGCTAACTGGAAACCCGACTGCAGAGAGCCCGAGCTGAACAGATGGCACCTCACCGGTACTCCCTCGTTCTGAGTGAGTAGAGTTTGAACGCACATCCGAGGGCGATGACGAGCAGCAAGCCGCAGGCCAGGCTGCCAATCAGCGCCGCCGTGATCACTTTGCGTGGCACTGCAGCCTGGCACTCATGCTCGTCACTGCCGTCAGTACAGTCCTCCTGCCCGTCACAGCGCCACGTCTCCAGGATGCACAGGTTAGTCGCGCAGTGAAACGTTCCCGGTTGGCAGGAGAAGCAGTTTTTCTCATCCGAGCCGTCTGGGCACTGTTTTTGATTATCACAGCGCTCATGAGCCGAGTAACACGCACCTCCGGACCCCTGGCACGGGTATTGACCCGGGCCACACAGCGCACACCCCTCCTCGTCTCGGCCACTCGGGCAATGCCAGTAACCATCACAGCGCTGATGCAGAGAGTAACAGCCCTCGTCTGGACCGCACGGGAACTCACCGGGGAAACAGTAACCTTTCACCTGAAGGACACACAGAGAAGGGTCAAAGTTCATTCGCGTATGAATAATCCAAAAAAATAAATACAATCACTATATAATAAATAAAATGACACAATTGCAAGTTCCCATGCGAAGGGTTTTGGTTGATAATGAGAGCAAGGTGTTTGTGTTTAGGGGTGTGCAAGATCAAATATATCATCACAATACCTCATGTGTATCGTGATATATACAGGCACGTCCATAAGTATTTGGACAGTGACACTCTTGACTTATTCATTCACCACCACAATGGATTTGAAACTAAGAAATGGAGACGTGATTGAAGTGTAGACTTCCCTCAGTTTTCATAGGCTCAAAAGTAATTGGACAAACTAGCCAACATCATAAATATATGGATTCTTTTGAATACTTGGATGCAGTCAGTGGAACATCATCAAAAGCTGAGTTTCCTCCAATGAGACGCTTTGCCTGGCCTTTACTGCAGCCGCCTTCAGTTACTGTTTGTTTCTGGGTCTTTTCGCCTTCAGTAAGTGAAAAGCAGCTCAATTGAGTTGCGGTCATCGGACATTTAAGAACATTTCATTCCGTTGCCTTAGGAAGCCCTTGGGTTGATTTATAAGTTTAGCGCTATACAATCATCCTGCTACTTCTATCAGCAGTCACATCATCAATAAACACCAGTGACCCAGTTCCATCAGCAGCCGAACATCCTCATGCCATAACACTTCCTCCACCAGGTTTGACAGATGATGTGGTGGTGTGCTTTGGATCATGAGCTCGTCCTTTCCTTCTCCATATGGGTCTCTTCCGATCATTCTGGTACAAATTAATCTTGCATCAAAACTTTATTGGTACTCGACAAAAAAAAACAATGGCTGTAATTCATAAACAGAATATTTAAAGCTGAACGTCGGTCACGTCTTGATCACGTCTCGATCGCTTCATGTCAAATCCATTGTGGTGGTGTACAGACGCAAAATTACTGAAATCGTGTCGCTGTCCAAATACTTATGGACCTGACCATAGGTTTGGTAATCGATTTAACTAACTAATTTAACTAACACCACCCCCACCATCCCAATCACCACCCTCTAAGGAAAACCATGAAGAAGGATAGGATTTATTTATGTATTTCTAAAATAAAAAAGATTTCTGTTGGCTTTTCAGTTACTTTTTATACTTCATAGCGTCGGTTATCGCTGGAGTTAACGAGGAAGCTGGCTCTGGTTCTCACCTGGTAGGACGCGTTGAAGCCGTGCCCCTGGCTGTGTGGTTTGGCATGGTACAGGATGCTCATTTGCCCCTGCGAGGACTCCAACATGGCTGAATGCTGGTTGTTGTGGTGTGTGAGACTCTGCAGCAGACGCTCGGCTCGTTCCCCCAGACCGTCATACACATGCACCGAGTCACCTGCTCCCAACTGCAGGTCTAACCGCAGCAGCAGAGGCTTCGGGTCCTGCACACAACATGTGTGTGTGTGTGTGTGTGTGTGGACACAAGCGTTAATGTCAGGATTTGACCGTTTTTGATTTAAAGGAATACTGAAAGAGGTGAATGTGACACTACTTATAGACACTCTAAATCCAACAGCGCATATATACATATATATATATATATATATATATATATATACACTGTATATATATTTTGAGGTGTAAATGTTACTAGCCTGGGTGTCCAGGAACCAGGTGCAGTACAGGTCTGTGCCAGTGCTGCGGTTTGGCCGAAAGAAATCGGGCGAGGCGAACATGCCGTAGAAGTTGGCTAGCCGTTTTCCACACACCATGTCGGGACATTGAGCTTCGTCGGAGCCGTCGGGGCAGTCGTGGACGCCGTTACAGCGGAGTGCTGAGGGCAGGCAGCGGGTCGATTGAGCGAGGCTGCACTCCAGTGTACCAGGGGCGCACAGGCTGGCCCGGGCAGGCGTGGGAGGGCCAATACAGTTTCTCTCATCCGTGTTGTCTCCACATTCGTCCAGGCCATTACAGCGCCAGGAGCGTGGCACACACTTCCCATTACCACATAGATACTCATCACTCTCACAGCTGCTCTCTCCCAAACGACCTGCACGCACAGACAGACAGACAGACAGACAGATATGAGAGAGAGAGAGCTCAATTAAGGAAAACATAACGCTCATTAATTTTCAGAAGAGTTTAATGCACCTTAATGCTAAAATAATAAAATAAAATAAAATAAATGTAAAAGACAAAAACCCACACATCACAAAAAGCACACAGCCTGACCAGAACAAATTCTTGGACTCTTCAAACATTGTACTAATATTCAACAACCATGGGCTCCTAATGATATCCAACTCATCGTTAAAATATGGCAGTAAAGGGGAACATCTGGAAGACTAAGAACATTTTCTGGGTACAAAAGCAAAGCACGTTCCCTGTGTGACACCAAGGACCTGCAGGAAGGTTTAACACACACACACACACACACACAGGACTGGGTGGTGGTGAACATGATCTGCATGGAAGAGTCATCAGCAGGAAGCCTCACCTGCAGCCTCACTACAATACAGAATGTCTGATGTATGCAAAACATCAAACAACATCTAGAAGAACGTGTCATTTGGCCAACATTCGCATTCAACTGTTACTTACTGAGTAGAATAAGATGAAAGAGAGTTAGTTGGTCAACTACTGAACTGAAGTAGATCCTGGTAGGGTTAGGCTTCGTGTACATGTATAAAAAGGCGGGGTCAAGGAGTAAAGAAATCATTCCTATACATAATGTTAAATGAAAATGATCATGACTGAAGGAAAATACTGACTTACAGTATTACAATTACAATTAAAAGACCTTTTAAGCGAAGTTTTTCTTTAGTATGGCGTTGTTAGTGTTTATTTTGGACAAAGGTTTCACGTTTTCAGTCATTTTTGTTCTTCTACATCAGATCCACAATCTTAGAAGAAAAATACTCCATCTAAAACCTTTAAATTTTTGGGGTTGACCTGTAGAACCCTACCAGGAGTGTTTCCGTAAAACCATCAACGTTTAACTAGCCAAAGGAACCCTTAAAGGAACCACAGCGAACATATTTTGATTGGTTGAAATGCGATCCCAAGAACTCGTGCACTTACTGCGTATATAGGAGAGCCGGAAGCCCTGCGCCAGTCCCGAGCTGTTGGTCTGCGAGTGAAAGTGGAGCCACACCGCACCTCTGGAGGAGATGAACGGAGGAGGTAGGGCTGAGCCGCATACACGATACTCGTCTTTCCACGTAGGACCGAGCAGCAGCCAGTCTCCCCGACATCCCCCCGACTCCTCCAGGTCAAAACTGTGGAAGCTGCACAGAGCAGGCAATTAGAGCAGCAAGAACACCTCAAACTATGGTTTTATCCAGCAAAAGCAGGACCTAGAAGTACAATCCAGAACCTGGAAGATCTTAGAGACGTGTGAGAACAGCATCGAAAACCACTGCTAGCATGAAATCAGCTAAAGTAATTAATGAACAATGGAAGAAAGTAAATCTTTCCAAGGAAGCTATGAAGATTTACTTCACACGTTCTTGCAAGCCAAATGTGTAAGTATAGATTGAAAAAATATTGACACCCTGCATAAAAATGAGCAAAAATTATCTTCAGTAAGCGCTTTATCGGCGGATTCAGAGTCTGTCCCAGGAACAGCGAGTACGAGGGGGGAGAATACACCCTGTATGACGTGGAAGGACACCTCACACACACGTTCACACACTCATTTACAGCCACAGGCAATTTAGAATCACCAAACCAGCTTTAGAGAGGAAACTGGAGAACTCGGAGAAAACCGAAACGGACACAAGGAGAACATGCGAAATCATTTAGGGCCAAGCAACATGACAATATTTAAAAATAAATAAATATTGTGATCAATTGTGAAACGATACACTTTTGAGATATTGTGACAGAGAGAGAGAGAGAGGGGGAGAGAGAGAGAGAGAGAGAGGGAGGGAGACAGAGAGAGACAGAGACAGAGAGAGAGGGAGACAGAGAGAGAGGGAGACAGAGAGAGACAGAGAGGGAGACAGAGAGAGACAGAGAGGGAGGGAGAGAGAGACAGAGAGGGAGAGAGAGAGACAGACAGAGAGAGAGAGACAGAGAGAGAGAGAGACAGAGAAAGAAAGAGAGAGAGACAGAGAGGGAGAGACAGAGAGGGAGAGACAGAGAGGGAGAGACAGACAGAGAAAGAAAGAGAGAGAGACAGAGAGAGGGAGAGACAGAGAGAGACAGAGAAAGAAAGAGAGAGAGAGACAGAGAGGGAGAGAGAGAGGGAGAGAGAGACAGAGGGAGGGAGAGACAGAGAGGGAGAGACAGAGAGGGAGAGACAGAGAGGGAGAGACAGAGAGGGAGAGGGAGAGAGACAGAGACAGAGAGGGAGAGAGACAGAGCAAAAAAGAGATAAAGAAAGAGAGAGAGACAGAGAGGGAGGGAGAGAGAGACAGAGAGGGAGAGAGAGAGACAGACAGAGAGAGAGAGAGAGAGGGAGGGAGAGACAGAGAGGGAGAGACAGAGAGGGAGAGACAGAGAGGGAGAGACAGAGAGGGAGAGACAGAGAGGGAGACAGAGAGGGAGAGGGAGAGACAGAGAGAGACGGGGTG